>JXCR01118647.1:0-19939 GCA_002079205.1 Phalaenopsis hybrid cultivar | reverse complement strand
ATGTGCAGTAGAGTTTTGTTTCTTCTTCTTGAGTTGAGGATAGGGAATGCCTTCAGGAGCAGCAACTAGGGAAGCATTTTGTGGAGCATCTTCAGTTGTAAAGGAGAGGAAAAAAGTGATTGTGTATTTCATTTGTTCTATATTCCTAAACACATCATTTAGTGGAATTCTCTTGTTTCATTGAAGCTTTGTGGTATGTTCTTCATGATTTCTGAATAGAACTCTTTGCCTTACCTTGTGATGATTAAGTAGGATGTGTAGGAAAGTTAATTGCTGTGAAAGTGCTTTTAATTGCTGAATGTGATGATTAACCTTAAGATTTTTCTTTACTTTTCATTCTGACCAAGTGAAATGTTATAATGTGTCATGAACCATAATGACTCGGGAGAGCTATGGTAGAATCAATTGGGTTAGTCACGTTGAATTGTGGAGTATAGGTTAATGTCGTTTTAACCAATCTTCTTTATGCACTCAAGTGAGGGTAAATTAGAGAGTTGTTCCTATTTGTCTCTAGCCATATTTACAATTTGTACTATATATTTTCTGCACTACTCTTACATCATTACAAGGGAGGGTAGCTTTATAACCTGATATTCATCGATTCAACACCTAATTAAGTAGGATTTCTATAGGATTTATACTTTACAACTGCTTTAGATACTATTGGATTAGTTTTCTAGGACTTAACCCAATCTATTTTCCAGGTTAGGAACGAAGCTAATGGGCTAGAATTTTTCCTAATTCTAATTCTCAGTTCCCTGTAGGATCGACATTCCAGACTAAAAAAATCTAATATTACTTATACGACACGTATACTTGCGTGAGCCCCACAATGTGGGTGCACCTGGAAGCGGTATCAATGATTCAAAGATAAGACATAAATTTGACTTCTCTAATTATGAGATGCACTTTAAGAGCCCGCCAAACGAAAAAATATGTGAACCAGCTAGAACTTCTTTTCTTTATACCTTAGCTATGTGAACGAAAGCGAGTTTTGGTCTTTTTGTACATAAATACACAATTAATAAACATTCTTCTCATATCTTACCTGGCCTTCTTCTTTTGTGCTTTTTTAAATGACTTGTCGCCTTGGATGGACCTCACTTTCTTCAGAATTTTGTTCTTTATGGGGCAACCTTCTACATCCACGAAATAGAATAAATTCATGTGTTAATCATTTGGGGGTCGGATTCTTAGGCTAGAGTTTTCTTATATCATGAGGAGTAAAGTTGATTTCTGAAAGCCAGCTCATCATGATGTTAATAAATTTTTTTTCCAAGACCCTTTTTGCCACATAGAAGCATTGGTTATCCATTTGGATTTGAGAGAAAATGAAGTTAATGATAAAAGGGATGACTTAACTAAGTGCAGACTCCCCATTTACTTGTCGACTTTTATTCTCTTATAGGTAGTGGTCTCACATTTTTTAGGCTTAGCTTTCAGCTAAGATCACCCTGATTAAGTGCAAGTAGTACACCCATTTTATACTTGTTCGTGTAATTTTTCATCTGGATTTAGTTTAAGAAACTTGATCGAACAGGTCTGTTTTCATGTAAATGTGAATGTGAATGGAGTTACTGAAGTTTTTAATTTTTCCATGAAAGTTTTAGCTTTTAACTAATCACCATGGCAAAAGCTGCTTTTCTGTTTTGATATGACAGTTGCATGTCTAGTTCTTGTTACTTTGTGAACCAAGCACCGAATTTGGTTTTTAGTTCGGTAACTGGAGCACTGAAACACCATCCAGATTAATTTTTGAGCATCTAATTGGCAAGATATTTTGAAGAATATGTTTGAAGCCATTCTTTATCAGTTTATGGCTGTGCATTTTCAACTCCATATTAATTTTTTTTTCTGTAACTTCATATTCAATTGCATCAGGAGTTTGGATTAATCTTTCGTGAAAGGACATTTGTCATAATGCTGTTTATCACCATATTTTTGGTTATTTCTATAGGCTGTGCATGATGGAAATCGTGTTTTCTTCTTGCTGCAAGTTGATGGGGAGTATGCTTACTCTCAAGGGTATGTTACTTTTCACCAAAGTCACTCTTGCTTTACCAAGCCTATGCTGTACCAACGTCTTATTTTTTTACATTATAATGAAAAATGTATTTTGTTTGCCTATAATTTATTGGTTTTTTCGGGACTTTGTAAAAAGTACCACCGGGTGTCAAATACAGGCACATTCCCTTTTTGTTAAATAATTGTCTCAGATTCCTCAACATTTCTCTAAAATTTTGTATGCTACATATTTTTTAATTTCAGTTATTTATCATTCTTTAATATTATTACTGATGCTGTACTGTGCCTATAGTCTAGAAAACAAGATTATAGGGTGCTATTTTGAAAAAATCCCCTCAACATCTGCATTATTTAGGCATGGATAACAAGCATCTCAGCTGTGCAGTTTAGAAAAAAATGAATAGAAAAACATCTGCTTTCTATGATTTATTCTTTATGGGAAACAAAGCAATAATCATATAAATTTATCCGGAGATGAGATTTTAGAGTTTAGAAAAGAGAAATTGGTACACAGTGAAGTTTATTAAAGATTGTTATTTAACCATATACCCCTGTATCAAATGCCTCCAAAGATCTATTTATGCAACAAAGCATGCTGTTTGCTCAATATAAAGCAAAGTAACATATGCATTTGTTGTTCTAAATCGGGATTTCCCATTCTAGGTTACGGTTGGTTGATATGACTTCTGAGGTTTTCTTAGGACTTTCAAAAATCTAGAGAAATCATACAATAAAGTATCTTGACCATTAAGAAATAGTTCCTTGCTTGAAGAATCATAATTTAAATGTCAATCAGTGTAACACTACACTTCTTGTACATTCTAGTGAGTATGGATTATGTGCAACTTAGTTTGCATGCCAGCCAACGTGGTTTCCTATGTTTTTGAGCTTTACTTTGCACCACATGCTAAGATGTACGATCATATCCATATTTAGTTCCACTAGATTCCATTCGAAATTTATAAATCGGCCCGAAATATTATTGATTTCAAGATTCCTAGATCCATATATAAAATTGAACTAACGGACACGAGCATCTAAGATTAGAGCCAATTTTTTTCAAGTGGAATAAAAAGGTATAATTTTTAAATATTGTGATTATTAGATAATGTGAATTGTTAGGGCTTCAAATGAACCAGGCATTAAACCAGCTACTTGTGGCTCAAATCGATCAAAACACACTTAGGATAATTTGATTAGTTAATTCAATGAGCTTGAACATTTTCATAAATACTAGGTTACAAAATGAATAAGCTTGAACATCATATGATTTGTTTTATTTATATTCATGAGCAGTATTGTCTTTGATCAAGCTCGATTACGTTTCGATTAAACCTCGTTTATCTATAGTGAACTTTAAATTTTTATTTTTTTGGCCCAACAAGCTTTATTTAATATGGCCTGTTTATCCTTTTTCGTAAGCTGCTTGTATAAAACTTGATTAAGGCTCAAATATGACTCATTCATTTAGTTAAATAAGTTTCTTGTTAATAAGCTTGGTAATCTCTATAAAAAACGAGCTCAAATCAAGGTTGAGCCGAGTGAGAACATGGTTCTAATGGACGAACTTAAGCTCGGGTACAATCCTAAAAACTTAAATTGAGGTTGAGCCGAGATCAAACAGGCTTTTAATAGATGAACTAAAGCCCAAACAAGCAGCTGTTGAGATTTGCTCGTTTTGTTTCCAGCCCTATAAATCGTATACATTAAATTTTTTTGATAGTTTTCGTGTCTTAGTGTTATCTTTTTTATGAATTTTACTATGAAACGCCTTTGAAGATGGTTCCTATGAGAATGTACTGCTTTCTCTAGTGTTTTGATTCCCTCACCAGGTGAATTTTTTTAATTATGCACTTGGACTCTTTTTGATACCTATATTTGGTTCCTTTGTCAGTATGTAACTAGTTCTCTTCCTTGTCCATACACTGGATTGGATGTTCATTGTTGTCTCCTTTGACTTCATAAGTTATTATTATCACTGGAACTGCTCTGTTGATTGCTAGATTTTTGGTACTATTGCAGGCGATGGTAAGTGGTGATTTTGTCACTATAGCTTTGTTTTTTTGTTCTATTTATTGTAGCAGAAACTTTAATATTGTTGGAAACTCATTGTTTTGTTGAAACTATTGTTTTAAAACTTGTTCTTACTGGAATTTTTGTTTTTTTAATTGAAACTTACAGTTTCAGCCCAAATTTGGAAGATTTAGAGAAGTTACTAATTTTATCTTTTTTGGATTATAAGTAGTTTCCTTGAGGCGTATGAAAATTATTGAATGTCACTGGTTAAATAAATATTATGTCTACTTATTAATATACTTTATTGGATGCTAATTCTTGAAGTGCTTTTCAATTTTTGACGACTTCCTAGTGATGTTTATTCTTGTATTTGTGTGTGGCCAGAATTATTTAATTGATAACTTCCTTGTTTTTCTTTTGAATTATTTTGTGATCGATTTGTTTTAGTAATTACAATTTTATCAAATTTGTTAAAGCTAATTTTCATTTATATGCTGTGAATTCTAATTGCTGAAAATTTTTTTATATATTTTTACATTCCTTATGAAATTTTTGAAGGAATGAATAACATTTTTTATGTTGTTGTTGTATGAAATTTCATGTTTGGAATGAATAACATGTTTTATGTTTTTGCATCAATAAAGATAAATCTTTGCCTAAATTCAAAATTTAGCGACACTTTATCACGACTTATGTGTTTCTTTTTAGTATGTGTTAGAAGTTATATTAAAAAATAATTTATTCATATTAAAAGTTATGAGGATTAGATTTATTTCGTTGGATTGGATTTATTTCTTTTCCTATTTTAGATTTATTTCCTTTCCTATTTTAGTTTTTCTATTTTATGTTGTTTCCTTTATCTCCAAGTAATTATTATAAATTGATTAATTGGAGATATATGTGTTATATCTTTCTTTTCATATTATTTCATTTTTCTTGTCTTTTCTATTCTAGGATTCACGTAAGGGTATTTATATCCTCTTTTCACATCAATAAAATTTTTCCGCTGAATTTTGAAAATTAACATGTTATCAGAGCTTTGCAATAAACCCTAGAGTCTTCTGTTGTTGAAATCTTTCAATTCCTTGCAGCCGACAATCTTCACCATGTTGCAGGCTCTTCATCTGCCTCGTCTTTTTAATTTTTTCTGCCGGAGACTTCATCTTCATGTAGACACCGCAGCCGAAATTTCCTCCTGCACCTTTTCCCGTTGCTTGAATTCCCTCATGCTGACCTTGGATGTTGGAAACTTCCTTTCCCTACAGTCTCTAGCCGTCATAATTCCTTCCTGTGAGAATTAGCTGCTGGAACCTCCCGTAGGCCACCAACTGCTATTTCTTCCTGTTGCAGGCCCCTTCTTCCCACTCTATCCCTACAAGGTTCAACTGCTCGATTCATTGATGGCTCTCTCTTCGCTGGCTAGAAATTTCCGCTGCGGTTTTCCTACTGGCTTTTGCCACGGAACCTTCCTATAAGCTGCTATAGGCTTTCCTGCTAGTTTCTAGTAGGTTTGTGTAATTTTTGCCATTTCCTTGCAGCTTTGCTTTAGCCGTCACAACACAAATGATTCAACCATCATCACTGTGGTTCTTCTCATCCGTTGCAGCAGTGAACCCCTCTGATAGCTCCAATTGTCGGATTGCGATCGCTGTAGATTTAATCGAAAAATGCGCCTACGCTGTGAATTGGGCTATCCAGAACTACCTTCAACCTGGTGATGTCGTCGTCGTTCTTTGTGGTCGCTCCACTTCTGTTCTCTAACTGGGGATTGATAAACCTCTCCGTGACTTCGGGCAGTCACAACAGAAACTTGAGGAAGATTTTGATGCCTTCACTATCGCCAAAGCATAACATCTCGCCCAGTCGCTTGTAGAGCCTTGTATCCCTATCAAGGTCTACATTATAATGGATAATGACATGAAGGAGAGGTTCTGCCTCGAGGTAGAGAGGCTTGGGCTCAGTATTGCTGTTATGGGCAGCAGGGGATTTGGGGCGTCTAAGAGGAGTGGCAAAGGGAGGCTTGGTAGCATCAACGATTACAATGTTCACCATTGTGTTTGCCTGTGGTGGTAGTGTGGTACCCTGACGAAGTTGTAGGGGGCCTGATTGAAGTTGTGGTCACTTCTAACGCTATAACTGCTACTATGATTAACGAGGCTCCAAAGCTTTCTTCTTCCAACAGGCTGTTTTTTGGAGCTCTTCCTTGTAGCACGCCCTCCTCCAAAGCTCTTTCGTGCAGTAGGCCCTCCTCCATAGCTCTTTCGCTGCAAAAGGCCCTCCTTCGAAGCTCTTTCTCCGTAGCAGGCCCTCCTCCGGAGCTCTTTCTCTACAACAGGCCCTTCTCTGAAGCTCTTCCCTATAACAGACCCTCCTCTTGAGCTCTTCCCTGCAGCAGACCCTCCTCTTGAGCTCTTCCTTGTAGCAGGCCCTCCTTCGGAGCTCTTCCCCGTAGCAAACCCTTGTCCGGAGGAGCTTTTTTCTTGCAGCACGCTCTCCGAAGTTTTTTTCTGCAGCAGACCCTCCTCCGGAGCTTTCCTGAAGTAGACCCTCCTCCGACACTTTTTCCCATAGCTGGCACTTCTTCAGAGTTTTTTCCTGTAGGTGGCCCTCCTACGGAGCATTTTTCTGCAGCTTGTTTTTCTTCGGAGCTTTTTTCCTACAGTAGGCCCCCTCCGGAGCCCTTTTCCAGCAGGTCTCCATCGCTCTTCTTTTTTTCCTGCAAGACATACAATGTAATTTTCCTTGCAGATGTTCTTTCTTTCTACTTATAGGTCATATCGTGCAGTTTTTTTTGTAGGCGTTCCTTTTTTACTTGCAGGCCATACCCTGCAGCTTTATTGTAGATTGTCTACTTTCCTGCAAACTTCATTGCAACACTACCTGTAGAAGCTTTCCGCTTACCTACAGACAATGCAAAAACTGCAGTCAAAGACAATTGCAGTCAACTAGAAGTCAGCTTTTCCTGTAGGTTTTCTACTTCTTTGCAAACATCTCTGCAACATTACTTATAGGATTCCTTCGCCTACCTATAAATACTGCAAAAACTGCAGTCAACTAAAATATCCCTAAATACTCTTGGGGTTGATTACCAAGTACGAAATGAAGACTTCAAGTTCTACCTCAGAAAGAATTTTCTTCACCCATTATATTATATTTTCATATCCAAGTTGAAGAGGGTTGTCGACCTTGTTTCAATTTAAGGGTTATTGTTAAAAGTTATATTAGAAAATAATTTTTTCCTATTAAAAGTTATGAGGATTAGATTTATTTTCTTGGATTGAATTTATTTCCTTTACTATTTTAGGCTTTCCTATTTTATGTTGTTTCTTTTATCTCCAAGTAATTATTATGAATTGATTAAGTGGAGATATAAGTGTTATATCTTTCCTTTCATGTTATTTCCTTTTTCTTGTCTTTCCTATTTTTTGGATTCATGTAACATTATTATATCTCATTTTCATATCAATAAAACTATTTCGCTGAATTCTGAAAATCAACAATATGTGATTCTAAGTTTGTAACCTTACATTAGGAGTGAAGTGTCAAAATAATCTTTTCACTTTTTATATGGGCCCATTTTAGTCCTAGAGCCTATAGAAGTACCAAATCAATCCCTTGGGTTTTTAAATTGGAGCACTAATAGTCTTGATGAGGACTGTTTCAGCTCTAATTTCAGGATTCAGGGACTAATATGCACTTCCGTAGACTTTTGGACTAAAATGACTCTATGTAAATAGTTAGGGGACTATTTTAGCATTTAATACTTTACATTAGTGACCCTAGACTTTAAGATGACCTCCATCTTGTCTTTCAAATAACCAGTTGTTATAACTATTGAGCTTGGGGAATACTTGATAACTGAAAGGAATTTCTCCAAAGAAATATTCAATTTCTTTGTTCATATTGCACTATCAGCATCGTGCCCCTTTTTTGAGGCATTTCACCAGTATGCTGTTGATGATTGATGTTCTGCTCTTTTGCAAATGCAGTGCAAATACGAAATGTCCTTCTGTTGCTCTAATGTTTCAAGTGGGGGAGAATGCTTCATATCATAACGTAAGTGCATATTGGTCTCCAAATGCTGGTTTGACATCAAAGAGAAGATTGTAACATAATCAAAGTTGCACAGTATAAAAGTCGTGAAATTTATAAGATTTGGTTACAATAGGATAGCGTTGGCTAGCCCTGGATACATCGTATAAAAAGATGCATAATTGATGATTACAATTCCTATGCTTATCTTAGATCTGCACCAACAACTTCATTGATTGCATACTAATAAAACTTCTCTCTTGTAAGATGGGAGGGTGCAAAAACTTACCTGGATCCTGCAACCATACGACTTGTCATGGTCATGAAGTTGATATTATGCATTTCTCCATAGGAAATGCAATTCCTGGTCGGCTCTATGGTGCCAATCTAGTGGACAATAGTGAGGGTACTGGTGGTGATAGGTATGCCTTGAGCTTCTTTTTTTTTTTTCATCGTAGTTTTGTTAACTGTTCAAACTAATTCATTTTCTCTTCTGTTTTGGTGTTAATTACAGGTTTGGCCATCTTATTGATGTATATGCATGGAATCCACATTGCATTTATCTTGATGGAAAGGGTCCCGCAGGTACTTGAAAATAAATATCCTGCAGGCAAAAGGTTACAAATGCATAAGCTTGAATTTGTATTATTATTCTATATTTTACAAAATGAAGTCATTTTTGCTCACATGAAAATGAATGTGCTGCTTATTTTGCATGGCTGTAGAACCATGAAGGGGTACATGTGTGGGGTTGGAATTTATATTCTGTATGTTCCAGATTAGATGAAATTGTCATTCAACAAGCTCCTCAATAGCTACATGGAAGTAACATATGCATGTGATGATGTAGGGATTTTCGTCATGCATTCCTCAGACTAATCAAAATTGTAATATGACGAGCTTTTAAAGTAGCGACGTTAAGCAAAACATTACCAAATGAATCCTTCTTTTTTTAACCCCAAAATTTCAGTCAGCCAAGTTGATAGAAAGTACACACGACTCAGTCCTCTTGTTGTTGTCTATGATCTTCTCCAGTTTATTGCGCCCCTCTTTTATTTTTTTTGCTTGCACATTGCTGTTGACAGAAGCCTTGGCTCAACATCCTCGTTATCTCTTGCTGTCGCTTAGGTTTTTTTCTCTCATGGTCCAATTCTCTTGTCCGCATTTGCCCTTTCGATTGCTTTTGCTGTCTTCTTTGCAACCGCTCCAATTAGGGGCCTAAATGAGTCGAGCATGGGCGAGCTGGAGGCTTGGTCGTGTTCGGCTTGTTTAATTTTTATTTTGTTCGAGTTTGGCTTGTGTTCGAAAGAGCTCGTTAAAAGTCTATCTGTGTTCGGCTCGAATCAAACTTATTTGTTCGGATCAAGCTCGTATTCGATTCGAACTTAAGCTCAAAATAAATATAAAATATTAATTTTTTTATTTTAAATTGTCTTCAAAAGAAATAAAAATTTAATCATTCTTTATTGATGTTTTCTCTCATGATGTGCTGCTTCTCTGGCAGATGTTGTTGGTCTATTAACTCCTATTGTTCTGTNCTCAAAATAAATATAAAATATTAATTTTTTTATTTTAAATTGTCTTCAAAAGAAATAAAAATTTAATCATTCTTTATTGATGTTTTCTCTCATGATGTGCTGCTTCTCTGGCAGATGTTGTTGGTCTATTAACTCCTATTGTTCTGCTTAATTAGGCTGTAGCTATTTCTCCTTTTGAGTCTATGCTATTAAAAAAAAAGGGTTCTTTTAGTAAAATTTGTTTGCCAAATTTTCTTTTTTTGAGCATTACCTNCTCAAAATAAATATAAAATATTAATTTTTTTATTTTAAATTGTCTTCAAAAGAAATAAAAATTTAATCATTCCTGCTTCGTATAATTGGGGTGAAGCTGCAAATTCAAAATTTTTTTTGCATTAATAATCGAAAGTTAATCTCATTGCTATTGAAGTCCTGATGTGGGACTATCAATGTAGAATAATTTGAAAATGGGACGAAACATTTATAATGGACTGACAATCTCTTTTTTCTTGAAGTCCCAATGGGGCTAACTTGCAGAAGAGTTGAGAAGAATTGGGGCGGGGCCAAAGTAATTTACAAACATACCAGCAAATTCTTCAATTTTTAAATATGTTACAGCTCATCACTGATGAAAATGTGGAGATTATTGGAAAAATTTGAGCAGCATTTACATACCACCCGATTATTATGTATTTACATATCTATTCTCTAAAAGTTTTTTTCTTAATTTGTGGGGCATTTACATACATACCACCCAATTCTTATATATTTACATATCTAACACCTAAATTATAAAAAAAAAAATCTGAGGGGTATTTACATACAAACCACCCAATTTTTATGTATTTACAAATCTACATATAAATTTTCTTTATTACATTTATATGAATCAAATCATTATTTTAATTTTGATATATTATTTATTATTAAATTAATTCGAGTCAAAATGATCAAACACGATCAAACAAAGTTTGTTTTTGTTCTGCTCGTTTATAAACCGGGCTCAAAAAACTTTTTTTGTGTTCGGCTTGTTTGCTTAATAAATGAATCGAACACAAGCTGCTCGAGCTGAACATGAGCTGTTTGCGAAAGACGAGCTTTTTTGACAGCCCAAGCTCCAACCTAATGTTACCCTAACTTGTATGGCTAGCTACTCTTTATCTTTAATGCCAATCCATTATTTGTGCCATTGCCATCTTCAATGGCGGCCCTTGGGCTTTAACTTTGTTCTTTGTCTTCTTTACTGATGTTTGCTGCACTAAATTCGAGGATCCGCCTTGTTCTTCATTTATTCCAGGGACTGTCATTCTTTTCTTTATGCTGCTGGTACTGTTATGATGTGCTGCTCTCTGGCAGATGTTGTTGGTCTATTAACTCCTATTGTTCTGCTTAATTAGGCTGTAGCTATTTCTCCTTTTGAGTCTATGCTATTAAGGAAAAGGGTTCTTTTAGTAAAATTTGTTTGCCAAATTTTATTTTTTTGAGCCTTGCCTTCCTCCACTTTTAATCCAGCTACTGCCATTCACAGTATACCCACTTATTCTTTCTTTATGTTCAAATTACTAAATTGGCAGAACGATTTTCTTGCACTTTGGTGGATTGATAGTTTTTCTTTTTTTCTTCTTTTTTCTGCCTTGTNGCTTATAAAAATAACTTTATTTTTATCTTTTAAATGTCTTTGTTTAATTATAATATTATTTTGTTGGATTTTCATCTCCCAATCTTTCATCTTAAAATCCAAAACCAATAATTGATGTTGGGTACTTAAATTTTCATTTGAAATGACCTTACAATCATTATAATCATGACGATCTTTTTTTCTCATAAGAAAATTATTAATTTATATTTTATTAGATTTATTCATATAAGTGATAATGTGCTAATCTCTTTTCTTAAATAAAATATTCACAATAAAAAATCATAAACTAAAACAAAATCCAATAAGGCTCTACATTTATGATTAGTTATTCCAAAATCATAGCTATCATGAATACTTCTAAAAGCTTCTATTATTCTACCAACATATTTATATAAATGTCCTCCAATAAAAATTTATTTTTTTAGATTTATTATTTGTATTAATTATTTTATGCAATTCTAATTTTTTTTTTAAAATATATATCCAAATCTACTTAGGGAGCATAAATAGTTATCTATTAAGAATCTTGGTATCAACAATAATCTTTGGAGCTATAATTCTATCTCCAATTCTTTTAAATTTGATAATATTTTCTTTCAAACTCTTATCTATAGTTACACCTATATCATTTCTAGCATAACTTTGTTGACATCATTTTTGGTGAGGTCTTTTACTCTTCTTAGAGCCTAAGATTTAATCTTAGGGTTTCCTATCGACTCTCTTAGAGGACTAGCATGGGGCCCGCACCGATTAAAAATTCAAGCCATTTCTTGACTCATCTATTGCAATGGTTCCTATCAAAATTTAGAGGATAAGAATTCGAACATCCGATTCCGCATTGCTTTGCAATGGTTACTTTTAAATGTTAGAGGATGAGGATTCCGACATCCGATTTCGCATTGGTTTTGCAATGATTAATATTAAATTTTAGTGGATGAGGATTCCGACAACCAATTTTGCATTGTTTTGCAATGGTTCACATCAAATTTTAGAATATGAGGATTCCGACATCCGATTCTGCATTGCTTTGCAATGGTTCATATCAAGTTTCAGAGGAAGAGGATTCTGAATTGCTTTGCAATGGTATATATCAAATTTTAGAGGATGAGAATTCTGACATCCGATTCTGCATTTCTTTGCAATGGTTAATATCAAATTTTAGAAGTCGATGATCACAACATCCGATACCGCATTGCTTTAGATATTCCTCTATCACAATATTTTACACGATATTTCAGAGGTTGAGGATTACAACATTTGATACCGCATTGTTTTAGATATTCCTCTATCGCAATGATTCCTATCAAATTTTAGAGGATAAGGATTCCAACATCCGATTATGCATTGCTTTGCAATGTTTAATTTCAAATGTTAGAGGATGAAGATTCCGACACTGATTCCACATTTGTTTGCAGTGGTTCATATCAAATTTTAGAGGATGAGGATTCCGATATCTGATTTCGCATTGTTTTGCAATGATTAATATCAAATTTTAGTGGATGAGGAATCCGAAATCCAATTTTGCATTGCTTTGCAATGGTTCACATCTAATTTTAGAAGATGAGGATTCCAACATCCGATTCCGCATTGCTTTGCAATGGTTCATATCAAGTTTCAGAGGAAGAGGATTCCGAATTGCTTTGTAATGACACATATCAAATTTTAGAGGATGAGGATTCTGACATCCGATTCTGCATTTCTTTGCAATGGTTAATATCAAATTTTAGAGGTCGAGAATCACAGCATGCGATACCGCACTGCTTTAGATATTCCTCTATCGCAATAGTTCACACGATATTTCAGAGGTTGGGGATTACAATATCCGATACCGCATTGCCTTAGATATTCCTCTATCACAATGGTTCACATCAAATTTTGGAGGAAGAGGATTCCGACATTCGATTCTACATTGTTTTGCAGTTGTTCACATCAAATTTTAGAGGAAGTGAATTCCGACATCCGATTTTGCATTGATTTGCAATGGTTATATCATATTTTAGATGTTGAGGATCACAAGATTCGATACTGAATTGCTTTATATATTCCTCTATCGCAATGATCCATATTAGACTTTCGAGGATGAGGATTCTGACGTCCGATTTCGCGTGACTTTATGATCCCTTCCTACTTTCTATCAAATCAAATATACTTTCAAATTTAAAAGCTCAAACTCACAATCGCAGTTTGAAAATACACTTCCTAATCCTCAGCTGAAACTCTACTTCGCTTTAATCCAAATTCAACTCTTGATATTGATATTTTCACATCCTTTTGAGTGATTCTTCTCGATCACTTCGGTCAACGCTAATAGGCGCGGTATGCTTGTACTGCACGCCACACTTATTGGGGGTCTATTTGTTGACCTCATTTTTGGTGAGGCCTTTTACTCTTCTTACAGCCTAGGATCTAGCCTTAGGGTTTCCTATCGACTCTCTTAGAGGACTAGCCTGGGGCCCTCACCGAATAGAAATTCGAGCCACTTCTTGACTCCTCGCAGTCTCATGTGACCGGATCTAAATCCTTAACGCTTAGTTGAGTCGATTAAAACCAGGATCTAAAGGCTTAATAAGCCTTTCGTGTCGTCTGTGCACACTTATGATACGCGAATACCACCATTCACACATCGACACACATAATTATCGTAATTCACGTCACCTGCACCCGTAGGAGGCTCACGATCGATCACGAGTGATAATTTTAAAGAAATTTGAATTTGATGCATTTTCGACTTGACCGTCGACGAAGTCTTCCGAACGACTCTGGATGACGAAACGAACAACGCCGACTTGTCCGGAACATCAAATTTAGCTAGGGAGGACAATTATTTCGTTATGATCTCCTTCACGAGTGAGAGGTGTACAAATTGAACAAATTTAAATATCATATATATTATGGAGGGGATATATTATATTATATAGCTAGATGGGGAGGGGTTTATTTTGGTAAATCCCTAATTCGCACTCACGCACACTACCTGCCCATTCGGTTGAGCCTTCTCCATTCGGCCTAAGAGGAGCCCGTCCACCGAGCCCTAATCGCTCCTCACTCCCTTTCCCACTTCTTCTCCCTCGTTGACCTCTCGTTCGTCCTTGCCCGACACCCTCTGCCCGAGAATCTCCTTCCCGAGGCCCTCGACTGCTTCGCTCCATCCTCCTTCCTGAGACTCCCCATTCTTTCTCATTCTCCGTAGGCTCTCTACCCGAAGGCTTAGAGAATTGAAGCTGCTCTCTCCTCTCGCCGACGAGGCCCTTGCTCCCCTTCTCCTCTCAAGAGCTCTCAGCATTGGCTTGTTTTCTCGTTATTTTGGCTGGATCACCAGTTTTCTTCTTGGTTCCTCGATATTTTGCTTCGTTGCTTGGTTTTCTACCGCTCTTCTGTGCCTGTAAAAAGTCTATGGGGGAGAGTTTCTGAGGGCTACGAATTTCAGGAGCCTAGGGTGGACTCTGCGGGAATTGTTTCTCGGCTAGGTGTTTGTGAGCTTGAAGATTGGGAGTGCTGTGGCTTTCTTTTGTTGTTTACGAAAGCCCAAGCAAGGTATGTTTCCTCTGTTATGCTCTTCTTCTCTGCTCGACATAGGTTGGACGCGGGTTTGAGCAATTCTCTTCTTTTCTTAGAAAGGAACATACATATATATATGTAGGAGGTTATTCGCCTTAGCTTGTATCTCATGTTGAGCTTGTTATCAGTTGCTAGGCTTTTAATAAGCCTGTTGGGGTTGTTTTAAATGCTTCATGCTGATTAGCTAAGAATGTAGGTTTATAAGAAACACATGTTTAATTATTATGCAGGTGCAAGCTTCCTCCTTATGTTTTTATCACATCTGTACCTGTATGTGGAAGTTTGAGTGCTGTTTTTGGCCTTGTGGGCTGCAGTTTTCTCTTTTCTCCCCGTTGAACTTATTTAATGCTGAGATTTTTTTCGGAAGTTTTATTTGGGGGCTTAGTTTTGTTTCTTGTTAGGATCCCTACTCGAAATATATGTTGAGTGGAAATTTGGTTTTTAAAGCTTTTAGAGTTTGTTTCAGAGGCTCGGTTTTGCTCCCTTTGCTACTCTTGTTTGATTACATGCAGGAATTTGTTTTGTGTTTTGAGCAGTTGGTTTTGGGGCTTGGTTTTATTTTCTGTTATTCCCACTATTTGAATATATGTTTGAGCCCGTTTTGATGCTTTAAAAATTTGGTTTTGTGGTTTGATTCTGCTCCTTAAGCCTGCTGCTCCTGTTCAAATATATACTGGAATCTCTCTGGTGTCTTGAGTAGTCGGTTTTGGGGCTTGGTTTTATTTCCTATTGATGCTCTTCTATTCGAATATATGTTGGAGCCTGTTTTAATGCTTTAAGAAGTTGGTTTTGTGGTTCGGTTTTGCTCCTTAAGCCTGCTGCTCCTGTTCAAATATATGCTCGAATCTGTTTTATTTTTTGAGCAGTTGGTTTTGGGGCTTGGTTTTATTTTTTGTTATTCCCCCTATTCGAATATATGTTGGAGCCTGTTTTAATGCTTTATGAAGTTGGTTTTATGGTTCGATTTTGGGGCTTAGTTTTATTTTTGGTTGTTGTCTCTGTATTCGAATCATATACTGGATAAAATGTTGTCTTTTTCTTGAGCTTTTGGAAAAGGCTTATTTCAGGGGGGTTTATTTTTGTTCCTTGTTGCTTTCTCTGTTTGAAACACCTGTAGATGGTAAGTTTTGATTTTTGAAGCTTTTGGAGCTTGTTTTGGAGCCCTGTGTTGCTCCCCCTGGCTGTGAGCTCTCTTGCTAGTTCCTGGGTGGGGTGTGGGGTTGGTGTTCTCTTCTGGCGACTCTTGGCCGTGAGCCTCCCTGCTGTGTTCTCTTGTTTGTGTTGGGTGTTAGTTGGTTGCTCCTCCTTTGGCTGCTCCTACCCGTGAGCTTGTGGCTGTTCGTTTGGGTTTGGTGGCTCCTTTTGCTGCTCCTACCAGAGAGCCCTTGTTTGTGTCTGTTGGTTCCTTTGTGCACCTGTTTGGTGGCCCCCCTTGCTGCTTCTACCCAAAGCACCTGGTTGTGATTTCCCTTATGCTGGGCTCGGTTTGCCCTCTTGGCTGCCCCTGGCTGTGAGCACTTGTTGGGTTTCTTGTGTAGTGTTGGGTTTGTATGGCATTGAAAGCTTTTGGTTCGAGGTGGAATTGATTGCTTTAACGATTGGTGAAATGGAACATTTCAATTCTTGTTATTTGGAAGAATTCAAATGCTCCTTTTCGAGGAATGATTTGTTAAATGTTTGGAGATGTTTCAGGGCCCAACTCTGCGGGCTGAATTGATTGCAATAAAAAGAAGAAAAGAAAAAAAGAAAAAATCTCTTGATATTTGAGAAAAGTTTGGGAATAGCTTGGAGGTCTCTAAATTGTGCATTTTGGGGTTGCTCTTGGCTAGCATCGGGTAGTGTGCCCATCTCATTGCTCATTCGAGAAGTTCCATCGGGTGGATGTTTTAGGCTAACCCTCCTACTGCTTTGGCTTTTCTTTTCTAAATTGATTTTTGAGGTGGGTTAATCTTCTTTTGCTTTTCTTGCTTTTCGGTTCACTTTCCTTGTTCCTGGTTTGGGTTTTAGATGCTTATGTCCGATACATAAGTGCACGTATATAGTTCTGGCTATATATGAAACCATCAAACAAAGTCGTAAGTAGGACAGTCGTTTTTTGGGCATTAGGCCTTAATGATAAAGACATTCGGTGGTAGAGCGAAATAATATGTCGTCCTACGACATCGGGATCCAATCCAGGGACCCAGTGAAATGTATGATGACCAAATTATTCACCTACACCAAGCTAGCAGGGCACCCTTGCCTTCTTAGGTTGTTGGTGGTCCTGGCCCGACGGTTCGATCGACTTGTGGACAATCATATTTTTATATAAAAAAAAGAAATGATAAGAACAGATACGATAAGAATAGACACACTATTTTCTAAAGTATTTTAACTACCAAAATTAACACTACTTTTCTTGTATGCATGAAGCCTATATGCATGCTAAAATATAAATTTTAAATAATATAATTCGATTGTCCACTTGTCAATCGCAGGTATTGGGCTAATGAGTACCCTCTTAAGTTGGTATAGTAAGACACCTTTCTAGTTGAATGTCGGGCTCTATACGTATGAGTGACCGATAGTTGCCTTCAGAATCCCTTAAGAATACCTAATTCTGAGTCTAGCCCGACCCGAATGCTTACAACTTTCTTTGTTCTTCGGGTTTTTTTATATATTGTCCCACGGTTTTATCGAAATCTTTGTAAGACACTTGTGATTTTCTTTGAATTTTCCTCGTGTTTTCGACGATTTTCTTCGAGTTATTATGGGTCATCTGCTACTTTTTCTCGAGTCTTTTCAGGAGTAGCCGACCCGTCAGGTATACATGTTTGTTTTACATTTACAACGTTTACTTTTGCTACGACACACTTTACTACATATACATCCTGCACTATTATTGTTTACTGTTTACTGCGTTTCGTAACATGTTTCTTTTTATAACTCATGTTGTTTTTACAAACTTGCAGGGGACTTTTAGGTTAGAGGCCAGTAGGACACTGGTTTAGGAGGTACCTCATAGCGAGCCACTGACATAATAATTGTACATTTATACACACCGTAACACTAAAATTATAATCCATCTGCTAAGGAGCTTAGAGTAGTCTTTCCAAGAAGTGGGGCGTGAAAGCAAGCGGACGGAGTGTAGGAGTCTTTAGAGTTAAGGTCCAATCGTAGGATAGTTAGGAAGTCACCGAGTTCTTCCTTGAGCTGTGACATCCCCTTTCTTTCACTCCGTTGAGTTCTGAAAATAACTGTTCATATTTTGAGCCTTCCCCCCTTTGATTTCCTCATATTTATCCTTGGAAACTTAAACTTTGCAATCTTGAAGGCAAAACCACTGATCTTAATCGAGTCTTCTTAAGTGATTTCGATCATTTAAGATGTAATTAACTATAAGGGTTTGCTTCTATAGGGAACTTAAGAACCCAACTTAATATAAATCCTATTTAATTTCCTGTATTAAATAGGGGAACTTGTCGGCTTATAAAAATGGTTTTGCAGACCAAACGTATGTCACAGATCTTTTAGTTTAGGTGGTCAAGCCTGCCAACAAGTTGTATGCATAGCCTTCGAGATAGTGTACTGTTTGTGGTATCGCGCTCAGCCTCTTAAACTATCGAATATGCGAGGTCCGCTCGGCCTCACTTTTCTAAAACTAACNGACATTTCCATATTCTTAGAAATTTATTCTTGTACTGCACTAGATTCATTTTATTCCTAGATAGTGAATACCTTTTACTTCGGCTCACTGCTTGGTGGATGTTATTCACAATGTCAAACCACTCAGTCCTCTTTGCCATCTCACTTTTTCTATTGTTACTTTATCTTCTCATAGCGTATATGTATCCAATTATTTCATACCACCCTTTAAATTTTCTCATGTGGGAGAAAATATAATAACCAGTATTGAGAAATTGGATAAAAATTTTGATAACTTAAAATATATCCCAAATTTCGGATCACTCGAATTTCAATCGAAACAATTTTATAAAATTCTTTGCCTTAAATCGATCAATTCCATAAAAGCATCATATGTTAATTATGAATGGTTTGAGAGATATAAAATGTAGAAGTTATATATTTTCTTAACTTAATTAAATCTTAATTTTTTTAATAAAGTATCACTAGTCCTTTCAATACTATAGACAACCGACCTCTCACGCCCTTTTTAATTCCTTTCTTTTGGTCGAAAAGGGATGTCATGAGCTTCGAACTCCTCCCCTTCACCTCTCTTCTCTCACGCAATCCTAATTCCCCTTCCTCTGTTCGACCATTGCTACAATCCAAGGGCGCGAGCAGCAGGTCGATCGACGCACAAGGAGGCAGAAACTTGTAGGGAACTTTGGGGACGAAATTAAACGTTAAGAATTCCTCTTCCTCGCTATTTAAGACTTTCATTTCCTTCCTCTTGCTTCCATTTTGAGTTTTGCCTCTTTTTTTTGCATTTTTAGTTTCTAGTAGCCGTCTGAGGTGTGATCCTATGTCGGAAGTGGAGTGCATGTTTCCGTATGGGGTTTGAAAACAAAATTAGTGAAGGTGAAGGGAACATTGAGAAGATAGGAAGAAGATGGAAGATTTTTTTGCATATTTGGAGATGCGGATTTATGCCAAGAAGCCTAGTTGAGGTAAGAATGTTATTTTTCGGTTTAATTATTTTATGAGCTGAAAATTTATAAAATCCTAATTTATTTACAGATGCTAGGTTATTTATATGAAACAACGAGTTCGGGCAAGCGTACAAAAGATCATCATAGGACAGTTTTTGTAAATCCAAGTAAATAATTTAATGCTAATTTAAGCAGAATAATTTGATTGGCGGACATTGGTTTAATCTTAAGGTTTAATATTATGTTCTATAGTTTATTAAGCTCAACTCACCACAACCTCTAGCTAGCTATCGAATATTAAAACTTTAGTATGACAACCGAGGTGAGTAATTACATTTTTAAATTTCAGTAATTTTTTTTATTTGAAAATACATGTTTGGCTTCATGGATATTCTAGTTTAGATAGATAATTCATGTTGTTAGGCAGGATGGATATACATGAAAAATATATATGGGATGCATGATATGGATGATATACATCATGGATAAGATAGACATGATTTGATGGATACGCCTTATGAAGACGATGAAAAATGATATGCATGATATAAATAAGAGAT
>JXCR01118640.1:374644-438505 GCA_002079205.1 Phalaenopsis hybrid cultivar | reverse complement strand
ATGGAATGTAATTTTAGTAGTAATAGCTCTAGTGACAGAAGTGTGACTTTGGGTGATCAAATTATTAAAAGGTTTGAACGATTTAGATATCTTGGGTCCGTTGTTCAAAGCGATGGTGATATAGATGGGGATGTTAATAGTAGAATTCAAGTTGGTTGGTTGAAGTGGAGGAATGCTTCGGGCCTTTTGTGTGATAGAAAAGTACTGCTTAGACTGGAAGGAAATTTTTATAAGACGGTGGTGAGACCTACAATGCTATATGGCGCTGAATTCTGGCCTTTAAAAGAGAAGCATAATAATAAGTTAAGTGTTGCCGTGATAAGAATGATTAGGTTGATGAGTGGCTTTACACTTAGAGGCAAAATGCGAAATGAATATATCAAGTGTTGCCGAGATGAGAATGATTAGGTGGATGAGTGGCTTTACACATAGAGACAGAATGCGAAATGAATATATTTGTGATAGGGTTGGTGTAGCTCCTGTGATGACAAAATTAGAGAAAGTTCGAAATGAATATATCCGTGATAGGGTTGGTGTAGCTCCTGTGACAGACAAAATTAGAGAAAGCCAAAATGAATATATTCGTGATAGGGTTGGGGTAGCTCCTGTGACGGACAAAATTAGAGAAAGTCGTAGTTTGGTCACATTAAACGTCGACCATCTGATGATCCGATTAGGAGAGTAAATGTTTTAGATTGGACTTGTGTTAAGAAAGGAAGAGGTAGACCTAGGAAGACTTGGACTTATTGTATTAAAAATGATCTTAATTTACTAGAACTAAATGAAAATATGACACTAAATAGGGCGCAATGGAGAAAAAGGATTCATATAGCCGACCCCACGTAGTGGGATTAAGGCTTTGTTGTTGTTGTTGTTGTTGTTCATTATAGAAACATTAAGCAGATGAATTTAAAATAAAAGATCATAGCTCCTCAAGACATTTTGTTGGTGTGAAGTGGTCAGAAGTAAGCATATATTACATATTCGGAAAGAAATATGTTATTGACCTCTCGGAAGAAACTCAACTACTTGGGTGCAATTTGGTTGACAATTTTGGCGATCTTAATGTAAGGTTGAGTTACCAAGGCATTAGCTCACCGATTGGCAAGGGTTGATATCAAGAATTTGATAGAAAAAAACTTATCTATTTGCCACGTAGAAGTCCTGATATTGCTTTTGCTACTAGTATGGTAAGTTTAACCATCCACCTATTCACTTATGAGGAACAATTTAATATTGTTCTAAAAGCAAGTCCAAGCGAGCCTAACCTTAGTCCTAGCATCCGCTATAAATTATATTATCAGAGCTAGTTTCGTTATCATTTGATATTAAAGTTAGCCTAACCCTACTCCTATTTTAAGGTTTCCTATCATCTACCATAAAGCAAAAATTTTCTTTCCTAGCACGAAGTTTCTTCATTGGATGGAAACAGAGATCTTCCTTGATCTTTTCTTCTTGAAGTACTTGAACGTGCTTGATCTCCTCTGAAAGCTTCAAATTAGCATTATTTGCTCTTTTTGGGGCTTCTCGACTAAACAAACATCTCTGATTTTACCCTTTCCACTTTGAAAAATCCCAAACTCTAACCATGCCACCAAGAACATATATGCCTGGTCCTACTCAGGAAGAGATATGGCGAGAGCTCTATCACTTTCAACAGAGGCTTGCGGAGATTGATGAGATGACCATAGGGGAGGTTACTTTTGACTGAGATCTGGAGAGTCAAAAGGGAGAAAGAGGAGAGGATTTGAATTCCTTCCACAAGGAGAATTTCATCGATAAAGAAGACAAACCACGACATTTCAAAATCCAGTATCAGAGGAGGCCTAGAGAGGGGTATTTGAATCCCTTCCACAGGGAGAATTTCAGAGAGGAGATCATTTCTAGGGCACAAAAAACTTCGACTTCAAAGTAGATCTGCTAGAGTTTGATGGAGGAATGGATCGAAAAGGTTTTATTGATTAGCTACAATCTGTTTAATAGATTTTCGAGTATAAGGATGTGCCAGAGGATAAGAGGGTCAAATTAGCTACAATCAAGTTGAAGAAAAGTTACTCTTTGTGGTGGGAGTACTTTTAGAGACAGAGAGAAAGGGAAGACAACGATAAGATTACCCGGTGGGAGAAGATGAAGAAAGCGATGCAGAGAAAATATCTCCCACTCTATTACCGTTAGGATATGTTTCTGAGGCTCCACTACCTACAACAGAGGGATCTGTCAGTAGAGAAGTGTCGACCATTTTTTTATTTTAAAATTAAAATTTAAAATTTTAATATTTAATGTAATTTTGATTTTTAAAATAATATTCCTTTTTTTTTAAAAAAAAATAGAGACCAGATAGATTTCATATATCTAATAGTTTAAATAGTTGAACACGATACCATAAGTGATATATTATCTAAAAAAGATGAGTGTATCACTTGTTAGTAGGCTTAACTAATTAAACTTAAAAATTTACGACTCCATTTTGGTTTGCGAATTTTATAGCCGACAAATTTCCCTATCTAATACACAGATTAGACAGAGTTTAGATTAATTTGGTTTTTAATTCTCTATAGAGACAAGCCTCTATAGTTAATTACATCTTAGGCAACCAAAGTCACCTAAGAAGACTCTCGATTAAGATCGAGGTTTCATCTTTAAGAATTCAACGTTTATGTTTCCACGATTGCTTATAGGAAAAGTCAAGTGGGATAGGTTCAAGTATGAACGGTTATTTTCAGAATCTAAAGGAGCAAAAGTAGGAGATTTCGAAGATAGCATATCATATGCAAATAACCCGAGAAAATAGGAGGATTTATGTCGTACCGAACGATGACTTTGGAATTCTAAAAAGAGTTTAGGACTTATGTCGTATAATATATAAGTGTACGAAGTCCTAAGAGATAACGTCAGCATTTACGTCTTACCATACGAACAACCTCGACGCCCTATAGGTATGTTATTTAAATCTACGGAAGTTCAGCTAAAGCTCCTCTCTCCACCTTCTGTTGGAGTCCCGACTGCTATTCGGAGATGGATCGTCAATCGACCACGTCGTTATCCTGTCTCGAGAAGAGAAGAGATAGATGAAATAGATCTTATTATTAGTTTATTGAAGTTTACAAACATCACTTTTGATTTTAAAAAAAATGTTATATTATGGAATTTTTAAAAGTGTTGAAATGAAAAAGTGCATCTTGGTTATATGAAAACGAGGGAAAATAGAAAGAACCATGCCTCGAACGGCTTATCCTAATGTGTTGTATAAATGTACTAAATAAGTAATTAAAAGACGAGTACAGATGAATATATACAGTACAGTGCAGTAAAAAAAGAGGAAGAGACAATATAATAGAGTGCAGTAAAAAAAAGTGAAAGGTACATATAGAAAGATACAATACAAAAAGAAAAGAAATATACAGTAAAGAAATTAAAGAAATTAAATAAATAAAAGTGTACCTGGTTGATTTTGTTGATACTTCAAAACAAATTGCAATTACTTAATATAAATGTACATATATATATAAAGAAAAGGGGTTAGACAAATATATATAATTTAAATATAGAAACTTGAGCATGTATATTTTCATAAAGGATTAAGTGATATGCAGATGAAAAATTAAAATGGGGTATAAGAATTTAATTTGGGATAGGCTAAGCTGTAGATTTTATGTTCTCTAATCTCGTAGTATAAATCACCATTCAGGCTTGCAAGGAACAAACAAAAATGAGCATTTATATACATACGAAATAACTCTTATGCATTTACACATTTAATTTCAAAGATTTCATTCATTCATTTTCTTATTATTATTAAGTATAGAATACATTAAAGTTTGAATAATCAAAATGTTTTAAACTTATTTTTTAGATATCATATGCTTGAGATTTAAAGATATATATATTCGTATCTTTTAATTTAAAAGATAAGTTTATAGTGATTTAAAGATCTATAAATTTCTTTCTTTCATTTTAAAAGTTGTGTACGTAAAATGTTAATTAATTTGGTATTTTCATATTCAATACATTCAAATTAGGTGATATATTTACATAACTACACTAATTTTAAAAAATAATAAATGTACATTTAAAGTTTAGGTGTTAAAGATTCAAAGACATCGAGATTCAACAGATTAGTAAACTTATATTCGAACTTAGGCATTATAAATATAAACACAATAGAATTTAGCCAATTAGTAAACTTATATTTGAATTTAGGTGTTATGAATATAAATACTTGAGGATTCCAGAAAAATCTGCAATTTCATGTTATAGTTTAGATGTTGTAGGTTTAAATTTATGAGGAGTCAAAAAAAATAAAATNCTTCTTTTGTTTTCACGGTCTTCTGTTGATTTGAGTTAGAGCCATGCTTTGAGGTTGATAAGTTCAATGAAAAATTGGGGCGGCTTTTCCTTCCTTTTCCTCCAAAATGAAAAATGGTAAAATTTTCACGGGTCACATTTTTGTTTCTTAACAAATGATTTAATTGATTTTATGTTTAATTCCCTGCTTTTGCAGAGTAAAATGCAAGCAAACACCCACCATTTAGGGTTTCGGTAAGGATAAGAGAATATGAACAGTGTCATCATAATTATTTGGTGCGTAGGACAACTATGAAGGAACAAGAAAAGTGAGTAATAAAGATGGAAATGATGATAAGAAGGATATAATAAATAGGAATGATGAGGAAATGTAAGTCATAAAGGAGCGCTCCTGAACAAGATAACTGTCTCTTCTTGGTGGGTCTCTTACCAGGCCAATGATCATTCCTTGGAATGGATAAAGAAGTGGTTATTCGCATTCAAAGTAAGAATTCTAAAAGTTCAATATATGTTTAACGTTTCACAACATCATCTTCTTGTAAATGCAAAATAAATGGAAAACTACTGATAAATTTCTAACAATTGTTAAAAATGTTAATAAACTAGCATCTTGCTAACAAGGCTATTATTAATAAACCCAATGACATCGACTAAAATTACCCTAACAAAGTAATGAAATAACCCACTCGATACGAGAAAGCCTTATATATTTATTTAACAAACACAGTATGGTCATTTTCAATTGTAATTACTTGATGTTTGTCTCCTAGTTGATTGCCAAACTTTGGGTCTTTGTCGTGTTTAGNATATATATATATATATATATATATATATACATATATATATACATTTATATATATATATACATATATATATACATATATATACATATATGTATACATATATATACATAGATATATGTATATATATATACATATATATATACATATGTATGTACATACATACATATGTATATATATACATATATATACATAGATATATGTATATATATATACATATATATATACATATGTATGTATATACATACATATGTATATATATACACATACATATGTATATATATGTACATATACACATACATATGTATATATATATACATAGATATATGTATATATATATACNATATGTACATATATATACATATGTATGTGTATATATATACATATGTATGTATATACATACATATGTATATATATATGTATATATATATACATATATCTATGTATATATATACACATACATATGTATATATATATACATATATATGTACATATACACATACATATGTATATATATATACATATATATGTATATATGTACATATATACATATGTATGTGTATATGTACATATATATGTATATATATATACATATGTATGTGTATATGTACATATATATACATATGTATGTGTATATATATACATATGTATGTATATACATACATATGTATATATATATGTATATATATATACATATATCTATGTATATATATACACATACATATGTATATATATATACATATATATGTACATATACACATACATATGTATATATATATACATATATATGTATATATGTACATATATATGTGTATATGTACATATATATGTGTATATGTACATATATATGTATATATATATATATATATATATAAATAAAGAAAAGGGGTTAGACAAATATATACAATTTAAATATAGAAACTTGAGCATGTATATTTTCATAAAGGATTAAGTGATATGCAGATGAAAAATAAAAATGAGATATAAGAATTTAAATTGGGATAGGCTTAGCGGTAGATTTTATGTTCCTAATCTCGTAGTATAAATCACCCTTCAGGCTTGCAAGGCACAAACCGAAATGAGCATTTATATACATACGAAATAACTCTTATGCATTTACACATTTAATTTCAAAGATTTCATTCATTCATTTTCTTATTATTATTAAGTATAGAATACATTAAAGTTTGAATAATCAAAATGTTTAAACTTATTTTTTAGATATCATATGCTTGAGATTTAAAGATACATATATTCGTATCTTTTAATTTAAAAGATAAGTTTATAGTGATTTAAAGATCTATAAATTTCTTTCTTTCATTTTAGAAGTTGTGTGCGTAAAATGTTAATTAATTTGGTATTTTCATATTCAATACATTCAAATTAGGTGTTATATTTACATAACTACACGAAAAATAATAAATGTACATTTAAAGTTTAGGTGTTAAAGATTCAAAGACATCGAGATTCAACAGATTAGTAAACTTATATTCGAACTTAGGCATTATAAATATAAACACAATAGAATTTAGCCAATTAGTAAACTTATATTTGAATTTAGGTGTTATGAATATAAATACTTGAGGATTCCAGAAAAATCTGCAATTTCATGCTATAGTTTAGATGTTGTAGGTTTAAATTTATGAGGAATAAAAAAAAAAAATCTGCATAGATATATATTATAGTTCAGGTGTTAGAAATGTAAAAAAATAGGAATTATTTTTTAGGTATGTAAATATCTGAAGTTTAACATAAATTATTAAAGTTATATACAAAACTTAAGTTTTGTTAGGGTAAACACATTGGATTTCAGTAAATATGCAAGTTCATATCCAAAGTTAAACATTAGGTATACAAGTGCACTATTCAATAAACACAACCAGCAAACTTATGTTTACATTTAATTAAAAAAATGTAAAAGTATTAAAACCGAACAATCTATACATATATTTTCTAATAGAATGACAATTTATACACATGAAAATGCAAGTATTAAACCATTTAATGGACCCATGATAGCGAGAGTGGAAGTGGAAGCGAGAGATCCGTGACCACATAATTGATAGCTGGCCGGGAGCCTTCACATTTCAACATTTATTCTTCCCTTCCTGGTTTCTTTCCTANAATTGACAGCTGGCCGGGAGCCTTCACATTTCAACATTTATTCTTCCCTTCCTGATTTCTTTCCTATTTTTTTTATTTTACAATTAGGTTTTTTTAGGAGGTACTATTTATATATTTGCAATTCTGTTAGGGAGATTTGATTTATGTTATTTAGAGATGTTTTCTTATGATTATCTCGATTGGAGTGTTGTATCCTTATATTTCTTTGAGTCGGTGTGTCTGTAACTTGATAGGATCGAGGTGGCGATCTCTCTCAGATGCTTGGAGGTCTCATTCATTGTCAAACTTGTTGGCAACTCTTGTTCGCAGTAGGAAAATTTCTTTTATCAGTTTCAGTTCACTTTCCCGCTGTTATCCATGCCACAATTTTAGCCAACACCCCTCCTCGACATTCGTGCCACACTGTTTTGTGATTTTCCTCACTGTTTTCAGTCGAGATAACTGCCAAACATCGTCTATCTCCTTACCAAATGCTGTCAATTTCCCATATTCCATTCTTTTGCTATTCCACAACCACTTCTTGCAAAATCTTCTTCCTATATACCTTCTAGGAGTCCTAGATTGGTATCACAGATCGAAACTTGTTTTATCCCATTTAAGTGAATATTGTCCTTACCTAAGTCTCGGTATGTTTGTTACCGCGAAAGGATTTGATTCTTTGATTAAAAGTCTTGAGTAAACTTTTGGGCCCTATCTTGTCTTATTTTCTACATAGTAAAGGTGCTTATAATAGCTCAATTTTGCAGTTCACTGTTTTTATGTGTTGCTCGTGCAGTTTTTGTTTCATTTGTGGATTCTATTGCGATCAAAGAACTTCGAGTGGCATTCATTTATAAGGATGTTAATAATAGTACAAATTTCTTGACACATTTGTATTTGTGAGGAAATTAACTGCTTACTCTAAATGCTTCCACCCCTACTTTAGATTATTTTTGAACTACAATATTGCCTTAGAAGGATAGAAATTTTTATAATAGAGTTTATGATTGAACGGGCTTGTTGTTCAACTTTGAGAACTTTTTTCAGGATGGAGAGATAATACGTGGTCAAAATGAAATATCACATCCAACTACTGGAGCCGTGCAAGCTGTAAATAAGGTATACTAGCAGGTTAGAGCTTGACTTGAGAATTCATTTCTTTTATTTGTTTCATTTTATAAGTATTTTTTAGAAGGATAATTTCATTCATTTAGTGCATTGAACTTAATAACAAGAAATCATTTACTTGAAATATTTATTTTGTCTGGATGTTTAATCCGAATGTTGCTTTATGAAGTTCTTTTTTTTTTATAAGCATATGATTTGAAATATTTTGCTTATTGAAACTTGAAGAGACTAAAGTTTCTGCACACTTTCTGGTTTAGAACTTTATTGTTATTAGGATTACGATCTTTTATGTTGTGAGCTAAAATCCTATCTGAACTTCAAATGTGTCTCCTCTGTATTTGATGGGCATATGAGGGACTGCCTTGACATGGGAGCTTCCCGTAGGGACGTTTTTGTGATCCGTGCTACAATTTGTGAACTGCCACAGAAAATTGCGGCTTGAGCTAGTCCAGGAGGGTGGTTAGCACTTCCTTGCCAGTCGATACTTCCATGCCGGTCGACACATCCTTTAGATGGATTTTACTTCAATTGGAAGTGGGGTCCACTCCTATTTACCCTAGGTCTATAAATTTGTTATTTTCATGTTTTGGCCAGTTTCTTGTGTGTTTTGTATCAGAATAGCCGCCTNTGGGGTCCACTCCTATTTACCCTAGGTCTATAAATTTGTTATTTTCATGTTTAGGCCAGTTTTCTTGTGTGTTTTGTATCAGAATAGCAGCCGACATTTCTTTTTCCCTTCGAGGGCTGTATTCTAGGGTTCTAGGTGGTGCTTCAGCTATATCTTGTTCTCCAGGTGGTGTGTATCTTCTCTATCCCTTTCCACATCTTCCACACATCGCACCTGGTCCAGTACAACATTTCGGTTGTTGTTTTCTGAATTTCTAATTGTCGCCATCGCCTTCACCTCCCCGTGCTTCGCTGCCCCAGCAGTTCCAGCTCACCNTGGGGTCCACTCCTATTTACCCTAGGTCTATAAATTTGTTATTTTCATGTTTAGGCCAGTTTTCTTGTGTGTCCGCTGACATTTCTTTTTCCCTTCGAGGGCTGTATTCTAGGGTTCTATCTTGTTCTCCAAGTGGTGTGTATCTTCTCTATCCCTTTCCACATCCTCCACACATCGCAGCTGGTCCAATACAACATTTCGGTTGTTGTTTTCTGAATTTCTAATTGTCGCCATCGCCTTCACCTCCCCCTGCTTCGCTGCCCCAGCAGTTCCAGCTCACTAACATCGCCGCCGCCTCTGTCCAACCATCCTGTACTGTCGCTGTACGCAGTAGTTCCTCATTGCTGCCGCCCAAACCACCCCTTTCCAGCCTTTTTCCTGCTGTTCCAACCATCTGACCTTGTTCCAACCATCTGACCTTGTCGTTGCTGCCCAGGGCAATCAGGGAACACCGCCTTCCTTCTATTTCGCTGCCACCCACCCCAACTCCTCNCAACCATCCTGTACTGTCGCTGTACGCAGTAGTTCCTCATTGCTGCCGCCCAAACCACCCCTTTCCAGCCTTGTTCCTGCTGTTCCAACCATCTGACCTTGTCGTTGCTGCCCAGGACAACCAGGGAACACCGCCTTCCTTCTATTTCGCTGCTACCCACCCCAACTCCTTGCTGCCACCATTTAGGACAGCAACCATACCTGTTGTCCATGCATTTTCGCACCTCCCGCTCACTGCTACCAGCATTGCTTTGTCCCGCTCACTGCAACCGGCGTCTCTTCTTCCCTTCGAGAGCTGTATCTATTGGTTCCACGTGGTGCTTTGGCTGTATCTTGTTCTCCAGCCTCTCAACTGCCTCCCCCTTCAATTCTTGAATTGTTGCAGGCCCAAAAGGCCCCTTTCCAGCCTTATTTTTGCTTTTTTACCCCTTCCAACTTGCTGTNGAGAGCTGTATCTATTGGTTCCATGTGGTGCTTTGGCTGTATCTTGTTCTCCAGCCTCTCACCTGCCTCCCCCTTCAATTCTTGCATTGTTGCTGCCCAAAAGGCCCCTTTCCAGCCTTATTTTTGCTGTTTTACCCCTTCCAACTTGCTGCTGTCGTTCAGGACAACCAGGAAATACCACTTTCCAGCTGTTCTGCTGCTAAGCACCCCAACTTTTCGCTGCCACCATCCATGAAAGCAATCATACCCGCTGTCTTTGCTTTTTCGCACCTCCCTCCTCGCAGCCACCAGCATTCTTTTTCTACGGTCACACTCGCCCACCATTTCGATCCACATATCCAACCTTCACCACTTTTGGGATGCACTTTGGTAGTGCTTACTTGTGTCTGTTGTTGTATTTTCCATTCAAGTGTGTTTAGTTGTAATCACCCATTCACTTTTCAGTAATAACATTTGTTTTCCTAGTATTGTTTTGGGTGAACTCCGTTGTCATGCCTTCTTGAGTTTCTGAAGGATTAATCACATTGTGTTTCAAAACATATTTGAACTNGTCTTTGCTTTTTCGCACCTCCCTCCTCGCAGCCACCAGCATTCTTTTTCTACGGTCACACTCGCCCGCCATTTCGATCCACATATCCAACCTTCACCACTTTTGGGATACACTTTAGTAGTGTTTACTTGTGTCNTTCAGGACAACCAGGAAATACCACTTTCCAGCTGTTCTGCTGCTAAGCACCCCAACTTTTCGCTGCCACCATTCATGAAAGCAATCATACCCGCCGTCTTTGCTTTTTCGCACCTCCCTCCTCGCAGCCACCAGCATTCTTTTTCTACTGTCACACTCGCCCGCCATTTCGATCCACATATCCAACCTTCACCATTTTTGGGATACACTTTANTATATATATATATATATATATATATATATATATATATACATATATACATATATATATATATATATAAATATATATATATATACATTTATATTATGTAATTGTAATTTGTTTTGAAGTATCAACAAAATCAACCAGGTACGTTTTTATTTATTTAATTTCTTTAATTTCTTTACTATATATTTCTTTTCTTTTTGTATTGTATCTTTCTATATGTTTCTTTCACTTTTTTTTACTGCACTCTGTTATATTGCCTCTTCCTCTTTTTTTACTGCACTGTACTGTATATATCCATTTGTACTCATCTTTTAATTACTTATTTAGTACAATTATACAACACATTAGGATAAGCCGTTCGAGGCATGGTTCTTTCTATTTTCCCTCGTTTTCATATAAACAAGATGCACTTTTTCATTTCAACACTTTTACAAATTTCATAATATAACATTTTTTTAAAATCACAAGTGATGTTTGTAAACTTCAATAAACTAATAATAAGATCTATTTCATCTCTCTCTTCTCTTCTCGAGACGGGATAACGACGTGGCTGATTGACGATCCATCTCCGAATAGCGGTCGGGACTACAACAAAAGGTGGAGAGAGGAGCTTTAGCTGAACTTCGGTAGATTTAAATAACATACCTATAGGGCGTTGAGGTTGTTCGTATGGTACGACGTAAATACTGACGTTATCTCTTAGGACTTCGTACACTTATATATTGTACGACATAAGTCCTAAACTCTTTTTAGAATTCCAAAGTCATCATTCGGTACGACATAAATCGTCTTATTTTCTCGGGTTATTTGCATATGATATGCAGACACAAGTCCCGAATATCTAAATAATTTACAAGACTAAAGCATCAAATAATTACTCTTTCAAATGTAAAGTCAAATCATAAATTAGTTTGATATGTCATTGAATATTATTCAATATCTTCGAAATCTCCTACTTTTGCTCCTTTGGATTCTGAAAATAACCGTTCATACTTGAACCTATCCCACTTGACTTTTTCTATAAGCAATCGTGGAAATATAAACGTTGAATTCTTGAAGATGAAACCCCGATCTTAATCGAGAGTTTTCTTAGGTGACTTTGGTTGCCTAAGATGTAATTAACTATAGGGGCTTGCCGCTATAGGGAATTAAGAACCAAAATTAATCTAAACTCTGTCTAAGCTGTGTATTAGATAAGGAAATTTTTCGACTATAAAATTCGCAAACCAAAATAGAGTCGTAAATTTTTAAGTTTAATTAGTTAAGCCTACTAACAAGTGATACACTCATCTTTTTGAGATAATATATCACTTATGGTATCGTGCTCAACTATTTAAACTATTAGATATGTGAAATTTATCTGGTCTCTATTTTAAAAAAAAAAAGAATATTATTTTAAAAATCAAAATTACATTAAATATTTAAATTTTAAATTTTAATTTTAAAATAAAAAAATGGCTGACACTTCTCTACTGACAGTTCCCTCTGTTGTAGGTAGTGGAGCCTAGAAACATATCCTAACGGTAATAGAGTGGGAGATATTTTCTCTGCATCCCTTTCTTCATCTTCTCCCACCGGGTAATCTTATCGTTGTCTTCCCTTTCTCTCTCTCTCTAAAAGTACTCCCACCACAAAGAGTAACTTTTCTTCAACTTGATAGTAGCTAATTTGACCCTCATCCTCTGGCACATCGTTATACTCGAAAATCTGTTCAATAGATTGTAGCTAATCAATAAAACATTTTCGATCCATTCCTCCATCAAACTCTAGCAGATCTACTTTGAAGTCGAAGTTTTTTGTGCCCTAGAAATGATCTCCTCTCTGAAATTCTCCCTATGGAAGGGATTCAAATACCGCTCTCTAGGCCTCCTCTGATACTGGATTCTGAAATGTCGTGGTCTGTCTTCTTTATCGATGAAATTCTCCTCGTGGAAGGAATTCAAATCCTCTCCTCTTTCTCCCTTTTGACTCTCCAGATCTCAGTCAAAAGTAACCTCCCCTATGGTCATCTCATAAATCTCCACAAGCCTGTGTTGAAAGTGATAGAGCTCTAGCCATATCTCTTCCTGAGTAGGACCGGGCATATATGTTCTTGGTGGCATGGTTAGAGTTTGAGATTTTTGAAAGTGGAAAGGGTAAAATCAGAGACGTTTGTTTAGTCGAGAAGCCCCATAAAGAGCTAATAATGCTAATTTGAAGCTTTCAGAGGCGATCAAGCACGTGCAAGTACTTCAAGAAGAAAAGATCAAGGAAGATCTTTGTTTCCATCCAATGAAGAAACTTCGTGCTAGGAAAGAAAATTTTTGCTTTATGGTAGATGATAGGAAACCTTAAAATAGGAGTAGGGTTAGGCTAACTTTAATATCAAATGATAACAGAACTAGCTCTGATAATATAATTTATGACGGATGCTAGGACTAAGGTTAGGCTCGCTTGGACTTGCTTTTAGAACAGTATTAAATTTTTCCTCATAAGTGAATAGGTGCATGGTTAAACTTACCATACTAGTAGCAAAAGCAATATCAGGACTTCTACGTGGCAAATAGATAAGTTTTTTTCTAACAAATTCTTGATATCAACCCTTGCCAATCTAATGCCTCNTCGGTGTGTCTGTAACTTGATAGGATCGAGGTGGCGATCTCTCTCAGATGCTTGGAGGTCTCATTCATTGTCGAACTTGTTGGCAACTCTTGTTCGCAGTAGGAAAATTTCTTTTATCAGTTCCAGTTCACTTTCCCGCTGTTATCCATGCCACAATTTTAGCCAACACCCCTCCTCGACATTCGCGCCACACTGTTTTGTGATTTTCCTCACTGTTTTCAGTCGAGATAACTGCCAAACATCGTCTATCTCCTTTCCAAATGCTGTAAATTTCCCATATTCCATTCTTTTGCTATTCCACAACCACTTCTTGCTAAATCTTCTTCCTATATACCTTCTAAGAGTCCTAGATCGGTATCACAGATCGAAACTTGTTTTATCCCATTTAAGTGACTATTGTCCTTACCTAAGTCTCGGTATGTTTGTTACCGCAAAAGGATTTGATTCTTTGATTAAAAGTCTTGAGTAAACTCTTGGGCACTATCTTGTCTTATTTTCTACATAGTAAAGGTGCTTATAATAGCTCAATTTTGCAGTTCACTGTTTTTATGTGTTGCTCTTGCAGTTTTTGTTTCATTTGTGGATTGTATTGTGATCAGAGAACTTCGAGTGGCATTCATTTATAAGGATGTTAATAATAGCACAAATTTCTTGACACATTTGTATTTGTGAGGAAATTAACTGCTTATTCTAAATGCTTCCACCCCTACTTTAGATTATTTTTGAACTACAATATTGCCTTAGAAGGCTAGAAATTTTATAATAGAGTTTATGATTGAACGGGCTTGTTGTTCAACTTTGAGAACTTTTTTCAGGATGGAGAGATAATACGTGGTCAAAATGAAATATCACATCCAACTACTGGAGCCGTGCAAGCTGTAAATAAGGTATACTAGCAGGTTAGAGCTTGACTTGAGAGTTTCATTTCTTTTATTTGTTTCATTTTATAAGTATTTTTTCGAAGGATAATTTCATTCATTTAGTGCATTGAACTTAATAACAAGAAATCATTTACTTGAAATATTTATTTTGTCTGGATGTTTAATCCGAATGTTGCTTTACGAAGTTCTTTTTTTTTATAAGCATATGATTTGAAATATTTTGCTTATTGAAACTTGAAGACACTAAAGTTTCTGCAAACTTTCTGGTTTAGAACTTTACTGTTATTAGGATTACGATCTTTTATGTTGTGAGCTAAAATCCTATCTGAACTTCAAATGTGTCTCCTCTGTATTTGATGGGCATATGAGGGACTGCCTTGACATGGGAGCTTCCCGTAGGGACGTTTTTGTGATCCGTGCTACAATTTGTGAACTGCCACAGAAAATTGCGGCTTGAGCTAGTCCAGGAGGGTGGTTAGCACTTCCTTGCCAGTCGATACTTCCATGCCGGTCGACACATCCTTTAGATGGATTTTACTTCAATTGGAAGTGGGGTCCACTCCTATTTACCCTAGGTCTATAAATTTGTTATTTTCATGTTTTGGCCAGTTTCTTGTGTGTTTTGTATCAGAATAGCCGCCTACATTTCTTTTTCCCTTCGAGGGCTGTATTCTAGGGTTCTAGGTGGTGCTTCAGCTATATCTTGTTCTCCAGGTGGTGTGTATCTTCTCTATCCCTTTCCACATCTTCCACACATCGCACCTGGTCCAGTACAACATTTCGGTTGTTGTTTTCTGAATTTCTAATTGTCGCCATCGCCTTCACCTCCCCGTGCTTCGCTGCCCCAGCAGTTCCAGCTCACCAACATCGCCGCCGCCGCTGTCCAACCATCCTGTACTGTCGCTGTACGCAGTAGTTCCTCATTGCTGCCGCCCAAACCACCCCTTTCCAGCCTTGTTCCTGCTGTTCCAACCATCTGACCTTGTCGTTGCTGCCCAGGACAACCAGGGAACACCGCCTTCCTTCTATTTCACTGCTACCCACCCCAACTCCTTGCTGCCACCATTTAGGACAGCAATCATACCTGTTGTCCATTCATTTTCGCACCTCCCGCTCACTGCTACCAGCATTCCTTTGTCCCGCTCACTGCAACCGGCGTCTCTTCTTCCCTTCGAGAGCTGTATCTATTGGTTCCATGTGGTGCTTTGGCTGTATCTTGTTCTCCAGCCTCTCACCTGCCTCCCCCTTCAATTCTTGCATTGTTGCTGCCCAAAAGGCCCCTTTCCAGCTTTATTTTTGCTGTTTTACCCCTTCCAACTTGCTGCTGTCGTTCAGGACAACCAGGAAATACCACTTTCCAGCTGTTCTGCTGCTAAGCACCCCAACTTTTCGCTGCCACCATTCATGAAAGCAATCATACCCGCCGTCTTTGCTTTTTCGCACCTCCCTCCTCGCAGCCACCAGCATTCTTTTTCTACTGTCACACTCGCCCGCCATTTCGATCCACATATCCAACCTTCACCATTTTTGGGATACACTTTAGTAGTGCTTACTTGTGTCTGTTGTTGTATTTTCCATTCAAGTGTGTTTAGTTGTAATCACCCATTCGCTTTCAGTAATAACATTTGTTTTCCTAGTATTGTTTTGGGTGAACTCCGGTATCATGCCTTCTTGAGTTTCTGAAGGATTAATCACATTGTGTTTCAAAACATATTCGAACTTCATACTGGGATCATTTTATGTGATGAACTTTGTGAAACCACGTACTTGAATTTAAGATGAAGTCGAGTTACTTTACCTAATTATATTAGAGGCTTGAGATTCATGATTCCTGTCTATTTTTGGAGGAAATCTCACAAGTTTGGTCCACCTTAGATGGAGTGAAAACTTCTTTTGTTTTCACGGTCTTCTGTTAATTTGAGTTAGAGCCATGCTTTTAGGTTGATAAGTTCAATGAAATATTTGGGTCCGCTTTTCCTTCCTTTTCCTCCAAAATGAAAAATGGTAAAATTGTCACGGGTCACATTTTTGTTTCTTAACAAATGATTTAATTGATTTTATGTTTAATTCCCTGCTTTTGCACAGTAAACTGCAAGCAAACACCCACCATTTATGGTTTCCGTAAGGATAAGAGAATATGAACAGTGTCATCATAGTTATTTGGTGCGTTGGACAACTATGAAGGAACAAGAAAAGAGAGTAATAAAGATGGAAATGATGATAAGAAGGATATAATAAATAGGAATGATGAGGAAATGTAAGCTCATAAAGGAGCGCTCCTGAACAAGATAACTGTCTCTTCTTGGTGGGTCTCTTACCGGGTCAATGATCATTCCTTGGAATGGATAAAGAAGTGGTTATTCGCATTCAAAGTAAGAATTCTATAAGTTCAATATATGTTTAATGTATCACAACATTATCTTCTTGTAAATGCAAAATAAATGGAAAACTACTGATAAATTTCTAACAATTGTTAAAAATGTTAATAAACTACTAGCATCTTGCTAACGAGGCTATTATTAATAAACCCAATGACATCGATTAAAATTACCCTAACAAAGTAATGAAATAACCCACTCGATACGAGAAAGCCTTGTATATTTATTTAACAAACACAGTATGGTCATTTTCAATTGTAATTACTTGATGTTTGTCTCCTAGTTGATTGCAAAACTTTGGGTCTTTGCCGTGTTTAGCTCCATGGTAGCCATGGAAGTCTGAATATTTGGGTAGTAGAAGCAAAAAGATTGCAGCCGTTTAGATATTTTACATGAAGTTTATTACACCATCTATTTCAAATGTATGCCAACTGTATGTTCGGTTCAAATGTTTACCTTGAGAGAGAGAGAGAGATTCAATATAACTCAACATATTATTAAATAATCCATGATTCGACCTAGACCTAGCGGTCCTTATAATCCGTATCGGTATTGGAAGGACCATAAGGCTACAAGAAAATAAAGTCAAAAAAAAAAAAAAAAAATATAAACTGAATAAATGTATTAATTTAGGAAATAAATCTAATGAAATACATCCAAATATCCTAAAATAAGCGATGAAATATGTAATTAATCAAACCATCTACATATAGTATAAATTCCATTCAAATATCCGCCGCAAACTCCCTTAGGATGTTAAGAAAAATCTTCTATAGAGTTATTTTGAAGGTACCCATCCAAGAGGTTTAGGCAAATGTGTCGAAGCTGTCATGTGTTGTCTATGGGTCATCTTATGGTAAATGACCTTTTTTTCATACAAAATAATGTTGTCTGCTCGAGAGTTAATCTAATTGCATTTGATAGAATATGCTCAATAATAAGGTTTGGGGTTGAGGTTGGTGGAAAAATTTGAACTACTACTGTTGATGGGGATGTAGGAACTCTCTTCACGAGAGTAATTATTGGAAACGTGGGAGGCTCAAAAGTATGAATATATGTAAGATGAATGACACTTATAATGACACATTCAACTTCTAAAATATTTTGTCACTATGAAATGTGGCGTTCTTTGTTAGATGAATGACACTTATATTGTCACTATGAAACTTTTCATTCTTATACTCATTTCTCAGTTCTGCCATACAACTTTACAACTAAATCATTTTCTTGGCAGCCTCAGTGATAGCAATATAATCTACTTCTATAGTTGGTAGTGCAACAATTTTTTGTAACTTGAAAACCCAACTCACCACTGTGTTGCTCAAGGTGAAAATGTAACATATTTTACTTCCTCTACCATCAATATCTCCTGCCTGATCTGAATTTACGTATCCCTGCGCTTTCAAAACAAAGTGCTTTGTTGTTTCCTCCTTCAAGTATTTGAGAATCTATTTTGTCGCCTCCCAATGATAATGTTATGAATTACTCATGTACCTACTAACCACTCCTATTTCATGTGCAATATTTGGTTTTGTACATTGCATCACATACATTAAACTTCCAACAGTTGAAACATAGGAGGTTCTTTTCATCTATGCTTGCTCTGCTTCAAACTTTAGGTGATTGTTTATTAGATAGTCTAAAGTGACTGCCTAAGGGGATGCAAACTAGTTTTGCCTTGCTCATGTTGTATTTGTGCAGGAAATTCTCATCATATTTTGTTTGAAACAACTTTAATGTACTTACATTCCTATCTCTGTTGATTGTCATACCAAAGATTTTCTTAGTTTGAACTAAAATTTTCATTTCAACTCTTTTGATAATTACTCTTTCAAGTCCCTAATCATTTTTATATCTGCTCCTGCAATCAGTATGCCATCCACATTCAAAAGACGCACAATATAACAATTATCTGGTATGTTTAACACTCTGTGTGTCCATTGTCTGATATAATCCTGTCAATTCTCTTGAATCACAACTTTGATGCTTGCTTCAAATCATAAATACTCTTCTTTAATTTGCTTACCATGTCTTATTTTCTTGGAACTTGATATCCCTGTGGTTACACAATATATATTTCTTCTAAATCACCATTCAAGAATAGTGTTTTTACATCCATCTGCTCTAGTTATAGATCTTCCTCTACTACTAAGTTCAACACAACTCTGATAGTTGTCCTCTCACTGCTCCTGCTCTTAGCTTCGAAACTTGTGCTCGTACTTTATTTTCATTACATTTCCTACTTTTGATTCTTCAATTTGAGTGATCTCATCATAACACTCTAGTTCACTATTGTGAGTTAGCAATAGATAGTACAAAGAAAGAGAATACATCTGTATTAGTCATGTTATTCTGTTGGACCTCCTGACTTTTGTATTAGGTATCTGAGGAACTTCTCGTTCTTTATTAGATTGAGCATATTTACTTTCTCCATCATTTTGATCATCATATCTTGTGGGGTCTTGAGAAGTACTAATGGACAATCCTGAATTCTATTTATATCCTTGGCCATCTCTATTTCATTGAAAGTGATATTCCTGCTTCTAATTAATTTTTCATTGTCCCATAATTTATAACCAAATTTATGTGAGCCATACTCAATGAAAGAGTACTTCATAGATTTTGAATCATGCTTACCCATGAATCCTACATCTACATGAATATATGATGAACAATCAAATACTTTCAAATGAGATAAATTTATCCCTTTGCCACTTGAAGCTCCTTCAAGTAAGCTTTCATTCAAAGGTACTAACGAATCTTGCTTTTATCAAATAAATTGCAGTATTCACTGCTACTGCCAGAAATTGTTTTGGCAAACCTACATGCAACTTCATGCTATTAGAACTTTTTTTAATGATTCTATTAATGCACTTAATAACATCATTTTGCTGCGGCGTCCTTGGAATAGTGAACTCATGTTTAATTTCGTCTGAAGTATAATAACTCTCGAACATTTGATCACGATACTTGCCATTATTATCTGATCGGAGAAACTTTAATCTCAAACCTATCTCATTTTCAACCATAACGTTTCACTTCTTAAACACATAAAATACATCATATTTATGTTTCAAGAATTACACCCATACTTTTTTGGTGTGATCATCAATGAAAGTGACAAAATATTGAGAACCTTCAATAAATTGAACTAGAGTAGGATCCTATACATCAACTTGCCCTAACTCTGACTTTTTGGACTTCAATTTCCAGTTTTAGAGAAAGTTATCTTTTTTTTTTACGCCATATACACAATCTTCACAAATATTAAATCTATAGACTTTAAACTGTGAACTATGTTCTTAAAAAGGAGGGATTTCATACATTTTTTACTCATATGGCGAAGCTTGCGGTGCCAAAAATATGCATCAACCTTTGTTCTAACAACTCCATTGGATTCACACATCTCATTGATCAGGTAAAGTATGTCTTCAATGTTAACTCGAGCTATCACCAATGCTCATGTAATCACCTTCCATGAATCATCTTTGAAAGTAGTCACTTATCTTGATCTTTCAAGCTAACTCACATAAATCAAATTTCTCTTCAAACATGAAATATGTCTAACTTCATTGAGCTTTCAAAATAATTCATTTGAAAACCTGATATCAATATCATCCTTTTCTACAATACTGCAGGACTTATTATCTCCCAACTATATTTTCTCTAGATCGCCTTGAGTGTAATTTTTGAACACCTCTTCGTTGGATCAAGTATGAAAAGAGACACCTGAATCTACTATTCATAATTTAGTATCTATGATGCATAAATATTCTTATATAAGGAGCCGTGCAGTGTCAAACACGGACACAACTCCGACACAACATAGAAGTGTCTAATTTAAATACTATTAAAAAAAGAAGACGCGAAGGACTTGCATAAGACACACTGTCTTAAATTAATGAATTAAAAGTTTTTTAAAGTATTTTTTGACTAAAATTAAAAAAAATATATTTTAATGTAAAATTAAAAAAAAGTTTATATACATATTGACCAATTTTTATGTATTTACATAACTAACACCTACATATTAATTTTTACATATATGTCGCCTTACACACACACACACACTCATTGTTCTCATTGTGTGATGTTTGGGCACAATCTTGATAAATGCTATAAGCTTCATTCTAATTTGAAATCTAAAGATCAAGTAAATAAGAATAGATCTGGCCCCACTGTTTTGGATATATCTGTTCCATTGAAGAGAAAACTACCACAAAACAGGTTATGGTGCCTGAGTTAATCGCCCCTGTGGATCCTTCCTCTGAAAATATTATTCTGCAATCGATGAGAAGCTGGATGACCCTGCTGAGCAACCTACACTTTCAAACCCTCCTCAGCTGCAGGAAGCATTATGTGAAAATGTGACATTTCATGTTTCACACACACTTGAACCTACAGTCGTTGCAACAGTTGACAATCCTTCTTCTGGTGCTCATAAGCTTTTATTTGCCCGATGTTCTGTTTACCAACACGATGATTAGATGAGTCAGTCTTCGGAGGAGGAATGACAGGTCTATTCAAGGAGGAAGAAGAAGATTGGAGGCAAACTTCAGCTTGGGAACCTAATGGATGATACTTTGGTTACTTCCGGAAATGGCTCGACACTCAACAATTTATTATCTGGATCTCACCCTAGAACTAGAGGTAGAGACATGACTAAACTGGCCCGTCACTAGCTACTCTTTTCTGCGATTTTGGTTATNGATTTAACCCTTTGGATTTTCAAAAAAAAAAGATATATATATATATATATATATATACATATGGGCGATTCCCGTGGTGAAACTATCGAACTCACATCTCCGTCGTCTACCACGACGACGTTTTCATGAATTTATAAATTCGAGTTTTGTCTTTCCAGCCTGACAATGTCGTTTTTGTTCGCCTTAATCGAAGACGAAGACGATGTCTTCTCTGTTCGCACAGCCTAGCCGACGATGCGCCTCCGACAGATGTTTCGTCTCGCAGTGCTCGTAGACGACGACGTCGTCTTCGACCCATAACAGAAGACACGCTTGTTTGCTCGCCTTTTGCCCGAAAGAAGGTTTCTTCCTCGACGACGCCTTCGCCTTGCCCGACTCACCTGACAGAATCGCCTTTGTAGCTCTGCCCGACAGAAGGTCTCCCGTACTTAAAGAGTTCCTGTCGCCCTGCACGACAGAATTTTCCTCTGCTCTCCTTGTTCTAGCAGCTGTCTGGTTGTTCTGGTGATGACCTCGATGATGCGTTCCTAGGCCAATGCACTTGCCGACGACTGTCCTATTTCTACTCGTTCTTATCTTTTAGGTTCAGAGTCTGGTTTATTGGCAAGTCCTACAATGTTTCTCATTCTTTCCATGACACTCTTGAAGGTGGTGGTGATATTACTTTCATTAAAAAATTTGAAAAAAAAATGGAAAATCTGCTCTTATTCTTACTGAGGTTGAAACTAGTACTCTCGCGTCCTCTTGGCGTTTTGCTTTAGTGGGGCAATTCCTTTATGGTCACCCAAAACTGGAGATCATTTGGAAAGAGTTTGATGCTATGAAGTTATTGTGCAGTTGGAATATTGGCTTACTTGTTGACGATCGACATATACTTATTCAGTTATTTCACGATGCCAATCACACTCGTATTTTTTCTCGAAAAATTATCAAGATCGACAACTGTTTTATGAAAATTCTCAAGTGGACTGTCAATTTTGATCCAAAAGAGGATCCTATCATTTCTATTTGGATAAAGTTTTCGAGGTTAAAATTACATCTGTTTAATTTGAAAATTCTCTACTCTTTATCAACTGGTTACGGTAAACCACTCAAGATTGATAATCATACGCTTGCTGTCACCAGACCCTCTATGGCTTGTGTGTTAGTTGAGAGAGATATCACTCAACCAGCTTCGGATGAGGTATAGATTGACACCACTCATAATTGATATTGACAAAAGGTTGAAATAGAACTACATCCTCCTTATTTCTCTCATTGTAGTATGTTTGGTCACAGTTATACTATTTACTATCACTTGCATCATCATCTAAGGCCGAATTTCGCTAAAGATCAGTCACCTATCATTCTTGTTGAGAAGGTGCAACCCGATCCTCTTTGCAACACCCCAGTCCCAGATGAAGAACACTATACTACAGGTACAGATGCAAATGTGCTTATACCACTCACTGTTATTGAAGAAGATCCACTTATATGTCAAGACACACGAGAGTGCTCATTCGATCCGATAAAAGATCAGCTGATACAACGAGTAGTTGCTTCTTATGTTCAACAACCTACAAATGTCCGACACACTTTAGAACAATCTATTGATCATGCGAGCCAATCTTCGGATGAGGAATATCAGGTCTATCCCAGGAAGAAGAAGAAAATTGGAGGCCGACTCGAGCTCGGGAATTTATTGGAATATATATTTGTTTCTACTGGTAATGACACTCATCTTACCAATTTATTAGCTGACTTCTTCCCTAGAACTACAGACAGAGACAATGCAAAATTGAGTCGCTTTCTAGCTACCTGATACTCCGTATTTTAGCACTTTTTGATTTTTTCTTTAGGTCTCTTATGTATTTTTCTGCATTTTCTCTTTTTGAAACCATTTGATGTGGTAGTTATCGTGTGAGCGGGTTGCCATATTTGGGCCCTCTCACACAATCTATCTATATCCTACATTTCTATTTAATATATTAGCCTTTAGACTTTCTAAAAAAAAAAGATAAATAAATAAAATATATATATATATATATATTGAAGAAAAGCCCGAGGGCAAATATATTAATACGAAAAGATACAAAAAAATTGTATGAGAGGACCTAAAAGAAAGCCCAACTCATACAATACAACACACATTAAATCCAGATAAAGCAAAGATACAAAAAGGTAAAAAACCAAAAAGCACAAGAGGGCACAAAAGTGCTAGGGACGTCCCACTTTAGTTCTCCTCCCTCTTGTTCTCGGAAGTGATCTGACTAACAAATTAGTAAGGTGTGTACCATTGCCCGTAGTAACCAAAGTATCATCCATTAGATTCCTGAGCTTAATTTTCATTCTTCTTCTTCCTTATAGATGTGTAGACTTGGCATTCCTCATCCGATGATTGACTCATCTGATCAGTACTTTCCAAATGTGTTCGGATAGATGTAGGTCGTTGCATGTCTTGATCCCTATGAGCTTGAGTAATATTAACATCTTTTTGAACCTGATGATGAGGTTGTGAAGCAGTAGAAATATTTTCAACTGTCTTATCAGTGATATGTTCTAGGACAGGCGGGGTCTGAAGAAACTCCCTCCCCCACGATAAGAGGTTCCAAAGACGAGGATTCTACAACTGAGGATTGAATAGTTGTCAAATTGCCTGTCTGATCAAGAGGAGATGAAATCACAACCTCTAGCGGAACAGTTTGTTTTTTTGGTCTGAGTTGGGGGTGTAGAGGGTGACATTGAGAACTGGAGTGTCCGAACATACGACAGTTCGAACAATACGACGGAAAATATTCAATCTCTACCTTCTGCCAATATCCCTGGTGTTGTGTGCCTAACCAATTTTCTCAGATGCGAGTGAAGTGATGTCTCTTTCAACAAGTATTCTGGCTTCAGAAGGACGAGACAAATTAAAAGTAGGAATGTCCGTCTTGAGTGGCTTCCCATAAGCTGAGGCAATAAAGTACAATACTTTTTGAGAAAAATAATGAAATTTCAAACCAGAAAGACGAATCCAAACCGGAATGATTGGCGGTTCCGTCTGTGAGTCAAAATCCGCAGACCATTTCAGAATCTTCATTGCTCTGTTATCAATCCATATTATCCTTTTAGCAAGTAAACACATGTAATTTTCTTCATTACTAATTTGAATAAGAACGTGTCTTCCATCTAATAATTCAATTTTCCATTATCCAACAAGGTGCATAAGTTCAAATTCTTTGTGAATGAGCTCCATTTTGGGATGTCCATATAGAAATTTCCCAACCAAATTCAGACGACAGGAGGAAGCAAGTTGAATACCTCCAGCTTCTGTAAAAAAAGATGACGAACTTCTCATTCTTCCTACCGGTTTTCTTGACGTCCTTCNAAAAAAAAAGAGATATATATATATATATATATATATATACATATGGGTGATTCCCTTGGTGAAACTATCGAACTCACATCTCCGTTGTCTACCACGACGACGTTTTCACGAATTCGTAAGCTCGAGTTTTGTCTTTCTAGCCTGACAATGACGTCTTCTCTGTTCGCACAGCCTAGCCGACGGCGCGCCTCCGACAGATGTTTCGTCTCGCAGTGCTTGTAGACGACGACGTCGTCTTCGCCCCTAATAGAAGACACGCTTGTTTGCTCGCCTTTTGCCCGACAGAAGGTTCTTCCTCGACGACGCCTTGGCCTTGCCCTCCTCTCCTGACAGAATCGCCTTTGTAGCTCTGCCCGACAGATGGCCTCCCATACTTGAAGAGTTCCTGTTGCCCTGCACGACAGAATTTTCCTCTGCTCTCCTTGTTCTAGCAGCTGTCTGGTTGTTCTGGTGATGACCTTGATGATGCGTTCCTATGCCAATGCACTTGCCGACGACTGTCATATTTCTACTCGTGCTTGTCTTTTAGGTTCAGAGTCTGGTTTATTGGCAAGTCCTGCAATGTTTCTCATTCTTTCCATGACACTCTTGAAGGTGGTGGTGATCTTACTTTCATTAAAAAATTTAAAAAAAATGGGAAACTTGCTCTTATTCTCATTGAGGTTGAAACTAGTACTCTCGCGTCCTCTTGGCGTTTTGCTTGTGGGAAAATTCTTTTATGGTCACCCAAAACTGGAGATCATTTGGAAAGAGTTTGATGCTATCAAGTTATTGTGCAATTGGAATATTCTTACTTGACGACGGTCGACATATACTTTTTCAGTTATTTCACGTTGCCAATCACACTCGCATTTTTTCTCGAAAAGTTATCAAGATCGACAACCGTTTTATGAAAATTCTTAAGTGGACTATCGATTTTGATCCAAAAGTGGAGTCTCCTATCATTTCTATTTGGATAAAGTTTTCGAGGTTAAAATTACATCTGTTTAATTTGAAAATTCTCTACTATTTATCAACTGCTTACGGTAAGCCACTCAAGGTTGATAATCATACGCTTGCTGTCACCAGACCCTCTATGACTTGTGTGTTAGTTGAGAGAGATATCACTCAACTAGCTTCGGATGAGGTATAGATTGATATCACTCATAATTGATATTGACAAAATGTTGAAATAGAATTACATCCTCCTTATTTCTCTCATTGTAGTATGTTTGGTCACAGTTGTACTATTTACTATCACTTGCATCCTCATCTAAGGCCGAATTTCGCTAAAGATCAGTCACCTACCATCCCTGTTGAGAAGGTGCAACCCGATCCTTTTTGCAACACCCCAGTTCCAGATGGAAAACACTATACTATAGGTACAGATGCAAACGCGCTTATACCACTCACTGTTATTGAAGAAGATCCACTTATTCATCAAGACACACGAGAGTGCTCCTTCGATCCGATAAAAGATCAGCTGGTACAACAAGTAGTTACTTCTAATGTTCAACAACCTACAAATGTTCGACGCACTTTAGATCAATTCATTGATCAGGTGAGCCAATATTCAGATGAGTAATGTCAGGTTTATCCCAGGAAGAAGAAGAAAAATGGAGGCCGACTCAAGCTCGGGAATTTATTAGATGATATATTGGTTACTACTGGCAATGACACTCATCTTACCAATTTATTAGCTGGCTTCTTCCCTAGAACTACAGACAGAGACAATGCAAAATTGGGTCGCTTTCTAGCTACCTGATACGTATTTTAGCACTTTTTTATTTTTTCTTTAGGTCTCTTATGTATTTTTCTGTATTTTCTCTTTTTAAAACCGATGTGGTAGTTATAGTGTGAGTGGGGTGCCATATTTGGGCCCTCCCACACAATCTATCTGTATCCTACTTTCTATTTAATATATTAACCTTTAGGCTTTCTAAAAAAAAATAAAATAAAAAAGATAAATAAAAAATTATATATATATATATATATATATATATTGAAGAAAAAGGCCGAGGGCAAATATATTAATACGAAAAAGATACAAAAAAGTTGTATGAGAGGACCTAAAAGAAAGCCCAACTCATACAATACAACACACATTAAATCCAGATAAAACAAAGATACAAAAATGTAAAAAACCAAATAGAAAAGGGCACAAAAGTGCTAGGGACGTTCCACTTTAGTTCTCCTCTCTCTAGTTCTCGGAAGTGAGCCGGCTAATAAATTAGTAAGGTGTGTACCATTGCCCGTAGTAACCAAAATATCATCCATTAGATTCCTGAGCTCAAGTAGATTTTCATTCTTCTTCTTCCTTATAGATGTGTAGACTTGACATTCCTCATCCGATGATTGACTCATCTGATCAGTAGTTTCCAAAGGTGGTCGGATAGGTGTAGGTCGTTGCACGTCTTGATCCCCATGAGCCTGAGTAATATTAACATCTTTCTGGACCTGATGATGCGGTTGTGAAGCAGTAGAAATATTTTCACCTGTCTTATCAGTGATAGGTTCTAGGACAGGCTGGGTCTGAAGAAACTCCCTCTCCCCCACGATAAGAGGTTCCAAAGACGAGTTCTACAACTGGGGATTGAATAGTTGTCAAATTGCTTGTCTGATCAAGAGGAGATAGAATCACAACCTCTAGCGAAACAGTTTGCTTTTTTGGTCTGAGTTGGGAGTGTAGATGGTGACGTTGAGAACTGGAGTGTTCGAACAATACGATGGAAAATATTCAATCTCTACCTTCTGCCAATATCCCTGGTATTGTGTGCCTAACCAGATTTCCTCAGATGCAAGTGAAGTGATGTCTCTTACAACAAGTATTCTGGCTTCAGAAGGACGAGACAAATTAAAAGTAGGGATGTCCGTCTTGAGTGGCTTCCCTGAAGCTGAGGCAATAGAGTACAATACTTTTTGAGAAAAATAATGAAATTTCAAACCAGAAAGACGAATCCAAACCGGAATGATTGGCGATTCCGTCTGTGGGTCAAAATCCGTAGGCCATTTCAGAATCTTCATTGCTCTGTTATCAATCCATATTATCTTTTTAGCAAATAAACGCATGTAATCTTCTTCATCACTAATTTGAATAAGAACGTGTCTCCCATCTAATAATTCAATTTTCCATTCTCTAACAAGGTGCATAAGTTCAAATTCTTTGCGGATGAGCTCTATTTTGGGATGTCCATATAGAAATTTCCCAACCAAATTCAGATGACAGGAGGAAGCAAGTTGAATACCTTTAGCTTCTGTAAAAAAGGTGACGGACTTCCCTTTCTTTCTACCGGGTTTCTTGACGTCCTCTGCCCACTCAAACGAAGGAGGGAAAGACGATGATTTTGGTGTGCCTGAGGCGTGGACACCGACAAGAGCAGTTGCATATGATTTGTCCGAAGTCATCCTCTAGGAAAGACCTTTAGAGAAGAAAGCAGATGAGCGCAGAGAACACAGGAATCAGAGCAGTTCTCGAAGTTCCGAAAATAGTTGTTGGCACTTTGGGAGGAGATTTTTTGGAAGCAGGACGTGGAGATTTTCCAATCTCAAGTTGATTCACTGCGGGACAAGTTATTGGAATTAAAAGTCGGCATTCAACGCGCAGAAAACGGTGCAAAGAGTGAGCTGGATCTTCTTTGTTGTAAGGTAGAGAGCAACAGACAAGGATAGTTAACGTCGGATAAAACCTTGTGCTATCGATCAAAAACTTTTCATTCTTCTAAAATCATTGATTCTGTCTTTTTGGTGATTCTATCTAGTGGCAAATACATTCTCTTTTGATACAATACATCATCAATTTAAATTTTTCAGAAATCAAATTTCGAACCATTAAATTTCTCTATATTGTATCTTATTTCGTCGACCATCGCTCCCATTCAAAACAAATATCTGCAGAAAATCTCTTGCTGACCCCACTTGTTATGCAGTGAGATATATAACACGAAAATTGATTTGAGAAATCCGAAACAAAACTCTAAGCATAAGCGCACAAACGGAAGAATTACAGAAAACACAAAAAACACAGATTTTATGTGAAAAAAATCTAAAAACAGGAAAAAATCACGGAATTACACTACACTAAGAAATTCACTGTGAAAAATAAGGAAACTTGTACAAATTACACCATAATTAAGCTTCTCAGTATTTTGGAACTCAAGAACACTCATCTTCTTTCTCACACAAAAGAACTTCGAAATCCAACCCTTCGATGTGTGCAGACAAGCACAAAGTTTCGTAGAGAAGCCGAAGACTTAAAGTCTCGAAGTTCTGAAAATAGTTGTTGGCACTTTGGTGCCACGCATGAGCATTGGGTTTTTAGGTGCTCGGGTTCAGAATTGGTCTGGGTAAGGCTGTGCGCCCCCCACCCCCGGGCACCGCAATTCTTTGCTCTATGTTCCAGAAGCATGTTGTTGGGTTCTTAGACGCCCCCACTGGCTCCTGAGCGCCACTCTAAACACCGAGGCACCGCTCCAAACACTGGGGCATCTCAACTTTCCACAATCATGCTCTACATATAACATTATGAACCCAAGAAAACATTATTAGAACAAAATAATATTTTTGGCATAAATGCAACCCATTTTACATATTATGTATTCAACATTATTAGATAAATTATTGGTGAAGAAGGTGGTGCTATTATCATAATATGTGTATCATAATATAATATTTTTCAACACAAGTGAAGTACTTTTGGTTGGTATCATTGATCTTCTCATTGAATTAGGCTACGAGATGATTTTCTAGACTTACTAAACTACCACATCCTACTCCTGAAGCATTCAATTGATGCTCGAAATTTTTTTATAAATTCAAGAACTCTAAGCTTGAGGGACTCTTATCATTTTAACACTGATAAATTAAATGTTTTAGTGGTGGTAAGATATAGTTGAAACTTATCTTGCTTCAGGATGTCTTTTAGACAAACAATAATGCAGCTATAAGTTGAGCTATAAAATGTTTACATAACAGACATTACAGTACATAACACATAAAACTGACAATTCACTAACAAAACTAACATCACAGCTTCAAACGATTCTTCTATGCGTGTAACAATTAAAATTTGTGGCGTACAAACTAAATTCATTTCTACAGTCAACGAGATGAATAGATTGATATTGAAGTTTTGTTTTTTTTGTGGAGTTGTGGATGGGCACATGCATGGAGCTGGATTTTTTTTTGGTATTTCTTATATGCAGCTCAGTCTAAAAGAACAATCTGTAATTTTGCTTTTAATGATCTTTATAATAGATTAGATACTAAGGAGGGTGAAAAATATATGTAAACCAGCCAAACAAAAAGAAAAGAAAAGTAAAGATTTAACTCAAGTAAAGTATATTAAAGATGAAAATCAAAACGTGTTTTTTTAGAAGAGATATTCAACATAGGTGGGTGAGTTATTTTGATAAACTTTTTAATGAAGTTTTTGAAAATATGATCGACCTTAGTGATATTAATATCGTTAATAATAATAAAATGTTTCATTTTTATCGTCGCATTAGTAAAAAAAAAAGTAGATGAGGCTTTAAAGAAAACCAAGGGTGGAAAGTTTGTAAGACCTGATGATATTCCAATTGAAGTATGGAAATATTTAGGACACCCAGAAGTTTTCTGGCTTACCATACTCTTTAATATTATTTTAAAACCTAAAAGATGCCTGCGGAGTGGAGGAAGAGTATTTTGGTCCCCATTTTTAAGAATAAAGGAGATACACATAAGTGTGCAAATTATAGAAGAATTAAGTTGATGTGTCATACTTTAAAATTATGGGAGGGGGTAATTGACATAGGTTAAGACGAACAACGATTTCTCATAGTCAATTTGGATTTATGCCGGGCAGGCCAACTATGTATGCTGTACATGTTTTTATTTCTCATAATCAATTTAGATTTATGTCGGGCAGGTCTACTATGGAAGCTATACATTTATTGAGAGGCTGATGGAGAAGTTCAGAGATAATAAGGAGAATCTACATTTAATTTTTATTGATTTAGAAAAAACTTAGGATAAGGTTCCAAGAGATATCCTTTGGAGAGTACTTGAGAAGAAATGTGTTGATATGAACTATATTCAAGTCATTAAATATTCATATACTAGAGTTGTTACTTGTGCTCGAACAGGAGGATTGACCAAATATTTTCCTATTTCTATTGGATTACAACACAGATCAATTTTAAGCCCATATATTTTTTCTTTAGTTATGGATGGTCTTTTTGGACATTTACAGGAGGATGTACCTTGGTGTATGCTTTTTGCTGATAATATCCTTCTCGTGGATAAGACGAGAGAAAAAACCCAGGAAAAAAATTGAATTATGTAGTTCTACATTGGAGTCTAAAGGCCTTCATTTGAGTAGAACTAAAACAAAATACATGAAATGTGATTTTAGTAGTAGTAGCTCTAGTGACAAAAGTGTAACTTTAGGCGATCAAATTATTAAAAGTTGTGAATGATAGTAGTAATAGCTCTAGTGACAGAAGTGTGACTTTGGGTGATCAAATTATTAAAAGGTGTGGACGATTTAGATATCTTAGCGGTCCAGAAGCGTGACTTTGGGTGATCAAATTATTAAAAGGTGTGAACGATTTAGATATCTTGGGTCCGTTGTCCAAAGCGATGGTGATATAGATGGGGATGTTAATAGTAGAATTCAAGTTGGTTGGTTGAAGTTGAGGAATTGGTGATTATAGATGGGGATGCTATTAGTAGAATTCAAGTTGGTTGGTTGAAGTGGAGGAATGCTTCGGGCCATAGATGGGGATGTTAATAATAGAATTCAAGTTGGTTGGTTGAAGTGGAGGAATGCTTCGGGTATGGGGATGTTAATAGTAGAATTCAAGTTGGTTGGTTGAAGTGGAGGAATGCTTCGGGCCTTATGTGTGATAGAAATAAGTACCACTTAAATTGAAAGGAAAATTTTATAAGACGGTGGTGAGACCTGCAATGCTCTAAGGCGCTAAATGTTGGCCTTTAAAAGAGAAGCTTAATATTAAGTGTTGCCGAGATGAGAATGATAAGGTGGATGAGTGGCTTAACACTTAGAGACAAAATGCGAAATGAATATATCCGTGATAGGGTTGGTGTAGCTCCTGTGACAGACAAAATTAGAGAAAGTCATCTTAGATGGTTTGGTCACATTAAACGTCGACCATTTGATGATTCGATTAGGAGAGTTGATGTTTTGGATTCGATTTATGTTAAGAAAGGCAGAGGTAGACTTAGGAAAACTTTGGCTTATTGTATAAAAAATAATCTTAATTTATTAGAACTAAATGAAGATATGACACTAAATAGGACGCAATGGAGAAAAAAGGATTCTTGTAGCCGACCCCACGTAAAGGGATTAAGGCTTTGTTGTTGTTGTNGAGGATGTGCCTTGGTGTATGCTTTTTGCTGATGATATTCTTCTCGTGGATAAAACGAGAGAAAAAGCTTAGGAGGTGTATGCTTTTTGCTGATGATATTCTTCTCGTGGATAAAACGAGAGAAAAAGCCCAGGAGGTATGCTTTTTGCTGATGATATCCTTCTCGTGGATAAGACGAGAGAAAAAGCCCAGGANATTATGGAGGGTAGTAGTAGCTCTAGTGACAGAAGTGTAACTTTAGGTGATCAAATTATTAAAAGGTGTGAATGATAGTAGTAATAGCTCTAGTGACAGAAGTGTGACTTTGGGTGATCAAATTATTAAAAGGTGTGGACGATTTAGATATCTTAGCGGTTCAGAAGCGTGACTTTGGGTGATCAAATTATTAAAAGGTGTGAACGATTTAGATATCTTGGGTCCGTTGGTGACTTTGGGTGATCAAATTATTAAAAGGTGTGAACGATTTAGATATCTTGGGTCCGTTATCCAAAGCGATGGTGATATAGATGGGGATGTTAATAGTAGAATTCAAGTTGGTTGGTTGAAGTTGAGGAATTGGTGATATAGATGGGGATGTTAATAGTAGAATTCAAGTTGGTTGATTGAAGTGGAGGAATGGTTCGGGCCTTATTTGTGATAGAAAAAAGTATCACTTAAACTGAAAGGAAAATGTTATAAGACGGTGGTGAGACTTGCAATGCTCTATGGCGCTAAATGTTGGCCTTTAAAAGAGAAGCATAATATTAAGTTAAGTGTTGTCGAGATGAGAATGATTAGGTGGATGAGTGGCTTAAGACTTAGAGACAAAATGCTAAATGAATATATCAAGTGTTGCCGAGATGAGAATGATTAGGTGGATGAGTGGCTTTACACATAGAGACAGAATGCGAAATGAATATATTTGTGATAGGGTTGGTGTAGCTCCTGTGACGGACAAAATTAGAGAAAGTCGTCTTAGATGGTTTAGTCTAGGGTTGGTGTAGCTCCTGTGACAGACAAAATTAGAGAAAGTCGTCTTAGATGGTTTGGTCTTAGGGTTGGGTAGCTCCTGTGACAGACAAAATTAGAGAAAGTCGTCTTAGATGGTTTGGTCACATTAAACGTCGACCATTTTATGACGGACAAAATTAGAGAAAGTCATCTTAGATGGTTTGGTCACATTAAACGTCGACCATCTTGACGACAAAATTAGAGAAAGTTCGAAATGAATATATCCGTGATAGGGTTGGTGTAGCTCCTGTGACAGACAAAATTAGAGAAAGCCAAAATGAATATATTCGTGATAGGGTTGGGGTAGCTCCTGTGACGGACAAAATTAGAGAAAGTCGTAAGATGGTTTGGTCACATTAAACGTCGACCATCTGATGATCTGATTAGGAGAGTAGATGTTTTGGATTCGATTTATGTCAAGAAAGACAGAGGTAGATCTAGGAAGACTTGGGCTTATTGTATAAAAAATGATCTTAACTTATTAGAACTAAATGAAAATATGACACTAAATAGGACGCAATGGAGAAAAAAGGATTCTTGTAGCCGACCCCACGTAGTGGGATTAAGGCTTTGTTGTTGTTGTTGTTGTGGTATTTCTTATATGTAGCATAATTTTGTGTGATAGTTTTTTGATAACCAAGATAGAAGCAACTTATTACCAAAAAAAAAAAAAAAGGAAAAAATGTAAACATGCCACTCAATAGCTTGCACTCATTTGTATATGCTGTGCCATTGATCTTTAAATGCTTAGAGAATTGTCCCATGAGATTAAAGTATTTGTTTTATTTTTATTGACTGAGTTTTGTGCTGTTAAAAATATGTAACATAATTATTATTTTTTGGTTAGTTAAACTTTCCCTTCACATTTTTTTAAATTTTCTTTGTTTTCTTCTTTTATTAATTTTCTTCATATTGGTCATTTATTTCNTAGAGTATTTGTTTTATTTTTATTGACTGAGTTTTGTGCTGTTAAAAATATGTAACATAATTATTATTTTTTTGTTAGTTAAACTTTCCCTTTACAATTTTTTAATTTTTCTTTGTTTTCTTCTTTTATTAATTTTCTTCATATTGGTCATTTATTTCCATTTCTTTTGTTTGAAATTTATGATGATTCTCGGTTGACAGGATTGCTCTTCAACTATAGCACTACCTTCAAGAATCAAGAGAGTATTTTATTTGTCAAGTGAGGGTAGTAACTTGTTGCATGAGGTTGGTCAGTGTTCCTTTGCGAAGATACCGACCTAANAGAATCAAGAGAGTATTTTATTTGTCAAGTGAGGGTAGTAACTTGTTGCATGAGGTTGGTCAGTGTTCCTTTTCGAAGATACGCCTAATTTTTTTTTTCCAAAAGAGTAATTGCTTTTATTCTTTATGATGCTTTTAACATTTTACTTTGGCTATGCTCCAATGAAAGATTAGAGGTAAATGAAACTATGTTTGAGAGCTTGTTTAAGCTTCAATTTAATGTGTGGCTATTCTCATAGTTATCTTTTGAAGTTTTGGAATATTTTTAAAAATAAAAATTGAAAGCTACAAAAACTGGGAAATTAAATATATAGAGATTGTAAGTATGTGAAACCTACAAATGTATATTTTTTGGTCTAGAAGCAATAGNAATTGAAAGCTACAAAAACTGGGAAATTAAATATATAAAGATTGTAAGTATGTGAGACCTTCATACTGTCTACAAATGCATATTTTTTGGTCTAGAAGCAATAANAAACTGGGAAATTAAATATATAAAGATTGTAAGTATGTGAGACCTTCATACTGTCTACAAATGCATATTTTTGGGTCTAGAAGCAATAAATTTCATTGTTGTACCTATCAAAAGCACCAAAATATCTGTTTTATCATCTTGTAATATTTTTGCTACTTGGGCAAGGTGCTTTTTCTATACAATAAAATCTAATTTTGTTAATAATAGTAATTCCTTAAAGATGGATCATCTTTTTATGAGTAAAACGGGAGGCGGGGAGAGGGGGGCAGGGGGGTGGTGTGTGTGTGTGCACACCATTAACGAAAGGAATTGCTTCAGAAATAATGATGTAAGGTAAGAAAGCTTTTCATGCTGCCAGTTAAAGAGAGAACAAAAAAATTGCACAAGCTAAACTAGAGTTGTTATTTTTAAAGGCCTCTTTGTGCAAAGTTTCCTAATAACATTTAGGCATTATGTAATTTTGATTATTTTTGCTTATTACCTGCAACTTTTTCAGCATTTGATTTTCTCTCTTTGCTATTTCGAGTTCATTTTTCTTCTAGGACATATTTTCCATGATAGTTATCCCATTGTATCTTATTTGCAGATCTTTCCTGAAGTTAACTCGAGTGTTCTGGAGCAGTTGAATACTGTGGATTGTATTGTTTATTCCATGGGCTCCCTTTTCACTTCTATCTGCCCATCACTGGTAATAGCTCTTTTGGGTCTCCTCATTTTACGTTCTCATCTTTCTTTTATAGCATTGTAGATCCTGTTTGTCTATTTGAGTGTGATGGCTCTGTTCTAAATGTTTGGCATCGCAGATGCTAAAACATTTTATCCGAAGATGCGCCTAATTCAATTTTACATTACAATTTCTTGAGTTATAAATTTTTCTATTACTTTTGGAAGATTTTAATTAATTATTCTTGTAATATCTTAATTTTCCTAAATCTACTCCAAAAAATTAGGTCATCTTTAATGATGTTGATCAAAATGACTTGATAAAGTGCATCTGTTGAACTCATAGATAAAACCCACTTAGGTTAATCAACCTAAATAAAGTTATTAATAATTTAATTAATTAACAATTGAATTCACCTAATTTATCAAAATTTCCTTTTTGTGGCATTTTGTTTAAATTTTTAGACTTGGTTTCACCACTACTTCCCATACTTTTCACCCAATGATAAACCCGAACTATTGTTATTGCAACTATCATCACCTCCACTCTTCTTGGTGCATATTCCTAGATATATTGCACCTGAAAGTTGCTCGAGCACCACCCTAACCATCTTTGAACTTTTCAAACCTACTCATACTTAACTAGTGGCTAAGCCATTGCCATAGCTTGAAAGCCCCTATAGTTTTCACCAACTCGCAAGTTCCTATATATACACTCCAAGGACTAAAAAGTTGCCCCTTTTTTAAAGACATCTTTAGGGCGCCTAGCTCTAGAACCTCCACCTCTCTAACTTGACCTTCACTTGCTCCATCGAGCTTCTATTGCTATGGTGCTTCACTCTGTCTCCAAGCCTCTCTGATTGCTATTACAAGCAACATGCATGAATTGCTCATGGATGAGCCACATCGCTAGCACTTGGTTAAAGTTCTCTAGTTTGGCTAATAAGAGCCATCATATGACATCTTGATCCCATATCATTTAATTTCTCATCTGTTTTTATCAATGTTCCACAACATGACGTGATACTTAACATGCTGCAGTATGTCTTGTTTGACATGACAACAACATATTAGTGTATTCATTTTCATATTTCAATTGGCATAATCTCCAAACTTATTGTAGATCACTTGAAGGGTCTGTTTGGGGTAGCTACAACTTATTAATAAGTTGTTGCGCAGCAACGACCGCAGAAAACTGCTGCACAGAAGCTGGTGCGAATAAACTGGCTAGTTTTTTGTTTATTGTTGTTTGAAAATAACTACAACACAGCTCTTTCTGGACAAATGACTATTCTGCCCGTGTAGTAATACTGTTTGCAACAAAACTATTATAGCAATATATTTGATACATTAGAAGCAAAAACCCACTTCAGAACAGTGAAAAAAATAAGATATACATCTCAATTATAGTGAATTTCATCTTTACTGAAATAAAGAAAAAAACTATTAAAATAACATTTAATAATATGATAATATTATTTTTAAAATGAAGACGATGTATGTCATGAACCAGGCCGCCCTCTAGTGATACTATCCATTCCCGATCACTCTCGGCAATGGAATCTGTCTGCTTGTCTGCCCACTAGAAGAAGTCACACTTGTCTGTGGTTTTTTGTGGGCACCTGTAAAACTGTCTCCCGCAGCTATGTGCCTGACATGACGTGAACAGGAAACTTTATAATCCGCAATGGCATAACACTCATCGGGAGGGCCCTGAAATCCTTGAACTCATCTTTCCTGAATGCTTCAAAAGACAATCCATTAGTTATAGTACCAGCATAAATTGATAAAAGAAGTAATCAAATACAGTTTTGTGTAAAGAAGAGGTCTCAGAGGACTCAGTATACCAATCAACGAATCTGTCACTACAAGAAGACAACAAACCTTATAAAAAAAAGTTCTTGGTTGTCTTTAACCCACGTAATACCAAACTCGTATGTGTGACAAATGCTTACACAAAAAAATGTCATACAGAAGAAGCTCAAAAGCCGTATCGCTAAAAAAAAAAGAGAGGAACTTGGTTGCCTTCAATAGGATTTCACATGTGACAAGAATCAATACTAACAATTAGGTCATCCAGAAGAACCCATAAGGTCTAAAGTCTATCATAGACCTTTCAAACGCACCAAAAGAAAAACAAAAGAAAGGAAAGAAGGAAAAAAAAACATTTGCAAATGCATGAGAAAATTCGAACAATCATAATCAAATGTACAGGGAATGCAAATAAATGTGTTTATCATAAAATAACAGAAATTGATAAATGAAGTGATTAATTACACTTTTGAGTAGGCGTGAGGTCTCAAAAAACTCAAAACACTAACTAACGAATCTGTCATTACAAGAAAATATCAAACCTTGTAAAAGAAGGGTTCTTGGTTGCGTTCTCCATCATGGGTGTATCCTTCTTGTGATTTTACTTCTTGCTGTGATATTGATTGTCCTATATGATATTCAAATGCTTCAGGCGGGACATGCAAATGATCATCGTCAGCCATGCTGAAGTCTACATCAGTTTGAGAATGATGCCGTCGAATATAGTTGTGGAGAGACATTGTAGCTACTATAATCTGCAACAACTTCGGGAATAGATTTGTCGGCATATCACGTAGTATGATCCATTTTCTCTTCTACACTCCAAATGTTCTTTCAATTACACCGCTTAAGGAGTTTCTCATGTTAAACATTTTTTTCTGGCCCGGGGCAACACGGCTGGATCTTTCAAAATCAGAGATGTGATATTTTGTATCTTGAAATGACTTCAGACACCCTCTTTATAAGGGATATCCAGTATCAACTAAATAATATTTATATGTTCCAAGTATATTTATTAGTAATGAACTTAAAAAATATCTAAATATTATTAATAATTGAACAAACCTGGAGGTGGGTAAGGGAAGTTGGCATTCAATTTCTTGTCGCAAAAGTGAATATACGACTGTCATATGCACTGCCTTCCAAGCAGCCATAACAAAAGTGAAGCACATATTGAAATCACATATAACGATTACATTTTGTGCTGAAGAATCACACCGCCCAATGAATGCGTCCTTTTCATTATTGGATACATGTGTGTCCACATGGGTTCCATCAGCAACTCCAATATAGTTCTGACAAATTAAATTAAGTTGTATTAACTACGCAACTCATTTTGTCTTTTGAATATAAGGAGTAAAAAAAATTTTTTACTTAAAGAATGACATATACCGCAGGTTATTTATAATCTTTGTTGGAGTCCTCCCAAATATTGGATCCTCCTACATAATAATCTGTGTCAACAAACTAACAAGAGCCTTTAATCCCACTGAGAAATATCTACTGATTGTCTCCGATGAATGTTGAAATCACTCCATCACTCCTCTCATTGATTTATTTTGTGATAAGATGTAGAGGGTTATTGCTAACACCTCTCTAGGTATCATTCTTGAGAAACTATGAAGTCCATGGTTCCTATGTAATTTATCAAGCAGATCCATAAATATAGACTGTCATTTGAAACATGTTGCTGAATCTTGTAGGGTATCATTATAGTAGCTCCTAACCAATTTATCACCAAAATAAATAGATGTCATATGGGGAGTTCATTCAACTATGAGTTGTATTATTCGTACAACATACAAACTACTATCACAATTTTCCTCCCGCGCCTCTCTCTTTGTCAATCCAAGTCAAAGAAGTGCTTTGTTCATGTATTACATGTTAATGAAACAATGTTGAAAATATTGAAAAACAAATTAAAAAGCCGTACAAAGAAGACATAAATACAGAAAAACATATAGATTGATCGTACGAGAAAGAAAAACATCCAAATCAAATATTCGATCAAACTACAGGAAAATAAATACAAATATTTCAACGGTTACAACACAAAATCAATCAACCTTGCTGCAAAAAAAAAAAGCGTAAATAATTGACCCTACGGTTAGCGGCCATCTTCATGAAGATTTTTCTACGGGTCGGGTCTTCCAGCAACTTCAAGGAGTTAAAGTATAAATACATATCCTAAAAAACTTCGGGAGTTGCCTTCAGAAGTCGATTAGTCCCGTCATGGAGGTGGCATTGGAAGTCCCAGGATCACTCGTTCATGAAGCCACCAGTTTTGTTATTTAACTTCTGATGAAAGTAGCTCTTTCTTTCTTTTTCTCCACCCTAGGACCCTTTGACTTGCATCTGGACTCCAATTCGTTTTAGTTTGGGCTTGGGCTTTCACCGGAGTCAGTTACATGTCGTCATTTAAGTTCTGTGATATGCTTGCAAACCCTTGCTCACTAGGAGTCCAGGCATGAGTCCCCGTTGCCACAACCTCACAGAACATACGGTCCAATTTTCTTCAAGATCAGGGTCAATTCCACTGACTTTGAATTTCTTGGCGGCTGGCACAACCTGCAATGTACGGGCAAGTTGATTACTTCATACAGTTAAGGAAGAGAAAGTAATGAAAATAATGTCTTTAAGTGATTAGTTATTTCCAATTTCTCAGCACATCATTCCTCCGAAGCATTAGTAGTCCGTTTGATTGGATCTCAACCCAAGCCCGTGAATCCCCGTTTTAATTTATTCCATAATTTTCAGTCTTTTTTTCAACAGATCCCACTTGTTTTTAAGTACAACATGTCGTATTCTCTTCTTGTCATTTTCTTGAATTTTTTTATAATATTTTGTCGCTCTTCCTAGTTTAAATAGGTGGTGGGCCTATTTCCCTTAACCTTTTTAAGATAGAGGTCGCAAAATATGAGTTTGGCTTCTCTATCCCATATGGTTGATGAACTAACTTTTTTAGTTTTAACTATTACGTTACTAACATAGAAAAAGCAAAGTATCATTGTTTGACAGCAACCAAAGCACACAACACAGCAGGACCCACAGTCACCCATACCACAACCACCACACACATCCCATAGCCACCACACCACATGACACAACCCCCCTACAAACCACCCAACCCCCAGCATAGCCACCACAATCCACAACACGGCTACCACAACCCATAGCACAACCACCCAGCCTAAGGCCACCACACCACACCCTCCCAACCACACCCTCCCAACCACACCTTCACACACATCCCACAACTACCTCACCACATGACACAACACTATGACTACCCAACCCACAACCACTAAACCACAATCATCTAACCACACCTCTACACGCATCCCACAGACACTACACTACAGTGGCACAACACCACAACAACCCAACCCACAACATAACCACCACAACCCACAACCCAATCATTAGTTTTGATGCCCTGTATGTAATTTGAAGAAAACATTGCCATCTACAAATCTAGCATCCTATTTCATCCATTTTTTAAATTCTCACTCAAACATGAAAGGAAGTGATAAAACCCAATACCCTTTTTGCCATTTGAGGCAATTACGTACATGACACTCGAAATGTTGCTATCTACAAATTAAATGCCATCTTTCATCCATTTTTCAAATTCTCGCTCAAACATCCAATTCATAATTTTGAATTAAAGAACTTCTATACGGGACACCCGAAACAATGCTATGTACGAATCAAACACTATTTTTCATCCATTTTTCAAATTCTCACTCAAACATCAAAGGAAGTGATAAAGTCCCATCCCATATTTTTCATTTGAGGCAATTACGTACAGGGCAGCTGAAACAATGCTATATACAAATCAAACACCTCATCCCATTTTTTTTATTTGAGACAATTACATACAGGGCAACCGAAACGTTGCTATCTATAAAATAAGTACCATCTTTCATCCATTTTTCAGATTCTCGCTCAAACAAAAAAATAAAAAAATAAAAGCTGTATATAATTTTGAATAGAGGCAATTACTAAAAGAGCACCCTAAACAATGCTATGCACAAATCAAGCACCCTAGTTCTTCAATTTTTCAAACTCTCACTCAAACATCAAAGGAAGTGATAAACCCCGTCCTATATTTTTCATTTGAGGCAATTACATACAGGGCTTCCGAGATGTTGGTATCTACAAATTAAGCATTGTCTTTCATTCATTTTTCAAATTCTTGCTAAAAAAAACTGTATGTAATTTTGAGGCCACCTGAAGCAATGCTTTGCACAAATCAAGCACCCCATTTCATCCATTTTTCAAAATCCCACTCAATAATCAGTGGAGGCAATGATAGGTGGCCATCCCATATTCAACCGATTACATAGATGGCAACCGAAACATTGCTATGTACAATTAAAGCACACTCTTTCATCCATTCTCAAAATCAAGCACAATCTTTCATCCATTCTCCAAACACCATTCCACATATTTCATTTTTTTTTTGCCAGACTTAGATCCCAAATCACAAATCGCAAATGACAAATCAGAAAGTTCCAACTCGCAAATATCACAAATGTGTCACAACAAATTGCTAATAAAAAAACAAAAAATTGCATAAAGAAAGCCATTCAATCGAAAATTATCACAGGAATTTCTTACAGAGCATAGCAACCAGAGATCGGAGAGAGGAGAAAAGCAACATAAAGCGCGAGAGACGCATGAGAGGGAGAGAAGCACGAGAGAGGTAGGCAACTAGGGCAGACGAGACACAAGAGGCAACAGGGTAATATATACACGAAGGAACGCAAGTCGCGGGGTCGAATCTGCGACCGCATTTAATAAGAATTTTTATGGAACAGTACATGATTCTAAAGTTCGTTGAATCGTTCCCAAGTTTCATAAGTTAAATATACCGTCGCTCCCCGNACACATCCCACAACTACCTCACCACATGACACAACACTATGACTACCCAACCCACAACCACTAAACCACAATAATCTAACCACACCTCTACTCACATCGCATAGGCACTAAACTACAGTGGCACAGCACCACAACAACCCAACCCACAACATAACCACCACAACCCACAACCCAATCATTAGTTTTGATGCCCTGTATGTAATTTGAAGAAAACATTGCCATCTACAAATCTAGCATCCTATTTCATCCATTTTTTAAATTCTCACTCAAACATGAAAGGAAGTGATAAAACCCAATCCCATTTTTTCCATTTGAGGCAATTACATACATGACACTCAAAATGTTGCTATCTACAAATTAAATGCCATCTTTCATCCATTTTTCAAATTCTCGCCCAAACATCCAATTCATAATTTTGAATTAAAGAAATTCTATACGGGGCACCCGAAACAATGCTATGTACGAATCAAGCACTATTTTTCATCCATTTTTCAAATTCTCACTCAAACATCAAAGGAAGTTATAAAGTTCCATCCCATATTTTTCATTTGAGGCAATCACGTATAGGGCAGCTGAAACAATACTATATACAAATCAAACACCTCATCCCATATTTTTTATTTGAGACAATTACATACAGGGCAACCAAAACGTTGCTATCTATAAAATAAGTACCATCTTTCATCCATTTTTCAGATTCTTGCTCAAACAAAAAAAAAATAGAAAAATAAAAGCTGTATATAATTTTGAATAAAGGCAATTACTAACAGAGCACCCTAAACAATGCTATGCACAAATCAAGCACCCTATTTCATCAATTTTTCAAATTCTCACTCAAACATCAAAGGAAGTGATAAAACCCCGTCCTATATTTTTCATTTGAGGCAATTACATACAGGGCTCCCGAGATGTTGGTATCTACAAATTAAGCATTGTCTTTCATTCATTTTTCAAATTCTTGATAAAAAAAACAACTGTATGTAATTTTGAGGCCACCTGAAGCAATGCTTTGCACAAATCAAGCACCCTATTTCATCCATTTTTCAAAATCCCACTCAATAATCAGTGGAGGCAATGATAGGAGGCCATCCCATATTCAACCGATTACATACATGGCAACCCAAACATTGCTATGTACAATTAAAGCACACTCTTTCATCCATTCTCAAAATCAAGCACAATCTTTCATCTATTCTCAAAATCAAGCACAATCTTTCATCCATTCTCCAAACACCATTCCACATATTTCATTTTTTTTTGCCAGACTTAGATCCCAAATCACAAATCGCAAATGACAAATCAGAAAGTTCCTAATCGCAAATATCACAAACGTCTCACAACAAATTGCTAATAAAAAAACCAAAAATTGCATAAAGAAAGCCATTCAATCGAAAATTATCACAAAAATTTCTTAAAGAACACAACAACCAGAGATCGGAGGGAGGAGGAGAAAAACAACATAAAGCGCGAGAGACGCGTGAGAGGGAGAGAAGCGCGAGAGAGGTAGGCAACTAGGGCAGACGAGACACAAGGGGCAACAGGGTAATATATACACGAAGGAACGCAAGCCGCGGGGTCGAATCTGCGACCGCGTTTAATAAGAATTTTTATGGAACAGGACATGATTCTATAGTTCCTTGAATCGTTCCCAAGTTTCATAAGTTAAATATACCGTCGCTTCCCATCAACGACGCTAAAAATTTGATACCCACTTCCAAGTGCAACTACATTATGGGGGCTCACGCAAGTGCACCTGTCGTATCCGTAATATTAGATTTTTGAGTCTGAAATGTCGATCCCACAGGGACCGAGGGTATTAGACTTAGAAAAGTTCTCGTCTACTAATTTAGTTCCTAGCCTGAAATTTAGATTTATTTACAAGTCCTATAAACTAATCCTATAGTATTTAAAGCAAATGTAAATTTTAAATCCTATAGAAATCGTACTTAACTGAGTGTTGAATTTGGCCTCGTTACATATTTTGCAAAATTTGTACCCCAAGTTCNACAGGGACCGAGGGTATTAGACTTAGAAAAGTTCTCGTCTACTAATTTAGTTCCTAGCCTGAAATTTAGATTGATTTACAATTCCTATAAACTAATCCTATAGTATTTAAAGCAAATGTAAATTTTAAATCCTACAGAAATCTTACTTAACTGAGTGTTGAATTTTGCCTCGTTACATATTTTGCAAAATTTGTACCCCCAAGTTAATCACACATAATACTCTATAACTAAAGATTAATAAGGTCACTCACCCTCTTTCTCATTACATCTCTATCCTCTATTTCCTAATCTCCAACGGAATCTCCCTCTATTTACTGACGGGTGTTTTCACACATTTTTGTAAGGAATTTATTCTGGATCAGATAGCACCTTAACTATTTAATTTGCTTATATTTTGCCAATCTCTAAGTACTATTCTGTTGGATAAAGTATGCACCTCGACTTGTACAATAGCAAAATCCAACAACCATTCTAATTTCTGGGCACGAAACCATAATAATAGAAGAATAGCGTTAGGAATGAGAAGTTATCGAATTGAGATGGACCCGTCTCATGTCTAAACTTAGTATGTCTCCTGTATATCCATATGCTCGATTCAAAACTTGGCTGTAGAGAACATAATTGCTTCTACCACAAAAAGACATACTAGAGTTCAGGCACAACAAGAAATTTAAGGATTCGTCCTCCTCATATTACACAGTCCAATCATAGAAAAACAATCACAACACAAATACAAACACTCTAATACAAATGCTTAACACAACAACAACAACAAACACAAACACAAATACAAACTTGGGTTGCCTCCATAGAAACACTTAGTTCAATGTCTTTAGTTCAACGAATCCAGATATTTACGCAGGATGACCCAAAATTAAAATCTCTTTTATCAAAGGTCTCTCACTACCTAGGTAAGGTTTAAGTCTCTGCCCATTCACTTTGAACACACTACCACTCTTAGAATCTTTAATATCAATTACACCAAAAGGATAAACCTTTACTAGAGTAAATGATCCCGACCATCTCAACTTATGTTTTTTAGAAAATAATTTTAATCGTGTATTATACAATAAAACCTTTTGACCAAACTCAAAATCTTTCCTAAGAATTCTTCGATCATGCCATTTTTTCATTTTCTCTTTAGAAATTTTCACGTTTTCATAAGATTCTCGTCTGATTTCATCAAATTCATTTAAATATAGTAATTTTTTCTCACCAGTTTCCTTCGTATTGTAAATGAATTCTTTAACAACCCAATAAGCTTTATGTTCTAATTCCACTGGTAAGTGACAAACTTTGCTAAATATGAGCCTATATGGAGACACTCCTGTAGGTATTTTATAAGCAGTCCTATAAGCCCACAATGCATCATCTAGTCTCAAAGACCAGTCCTTTCTAATAGAGTTGACAATTTTTTCTAAAATTTTTTTGATTTCTCGTTTAGATACTTCTGCCAAACTACTCGTTTGAGATAATACGATGTGCCAATCCTATGTTTAATTCCATACTTTGCAACTAAAGCCTCAATCCTTCTATTCCTAAAGTGGCTTTCCCCATCACTAATGATCACTCTAGGCATATCATATCTGCTAAATATGTTCTTCTTTAAGAATTTAGATACGCTCTGAGCTTCACAATTAGGAAGGGCTATATCCTTTATCAGCTTTGAGACATAATCCACAGCTATCAGAATATAAAAATTACCTAACGAAGGTACAAATGGTCCTATTAAATCTATACTTTAAACATCAAAGTCTCAATTTCTAAAGTAAAATTCAGGGCATTTCATTTTGCTTGTAAATATTCCCTATTATCTGACATCTGTTACAAGTTTTGATATATTCATTCACATATCTAAACAGAGTAGACTAATAAATTTCAAATTGTAGAATCTTAGCAGCAGTTCTATAAACTCCAAAATGCCTCCCAAATTCAGAATCATCACATTTTCTAATACTTTCAAGTTCTTCTATGGGTATACATCTCCTAATCATTTGATCGTTACATTTTCTATAAAGGTATTAGTTGTCCTAAAAGTTATATGTTGTGTCATGGACGAATTTCTTTCGTTGATGGTATGTCAAACCATAGGTCATAATATCACTATGTAATTTACTATAATAGCATACCTCAGAATGTGTCATTCAGTAATAACAAACAATTGTTCATCAGAAAAACTCTCATTTATCTCATCTTCATAAACATATAAATTCTCCTGATCCAGTCTCGATAAGTATCCGCTATTTGATTCAATTTTGGGAAACGTGTAGCTCCAGTGGCAAACAAGATTAGAGAGAGTCACCTTAGATAGTTTGATCATATTAAGGGTCGACCATCGATGACCCTATTAGGAGAGTAGATGTTTAAAATTTGACTTATGTTATGAAAGGTAGAGAGAGCTAAAAATACTTGGGCATATAGTATAAAAATGATCTTAATTTATTAGAATTAAATTAAAATATGACACTCAATAGGACACAATGGAGAAAAATGATTTATGTAGCTGTCACCACTTAGTGGGATAAAGGTTTGTTGTTGTTGTATTCTTATGTTTTAGACTTAAGTATGTTGGATTTATTAAAGAAAAAATAAGGATAAAGATGCGAACATAATTCTTAGAGTGAAAGCTACTTGAATAAAATAAAATGCTTTTTGAGTGTTAAAACTATAAACAAATATCTTGTGGATTGAAGTCAAATTTTGTGAAACTATAAGATTGTCTATGCTTTATGAATTCAAAGTGTTAGAGAAAGTTTCATTTAGGTAAGTTTAGTGTGGAAAACATGATAATGTTAATCATTGTTTTGTAAAACAAAAGAGGATTGAAGGAGGCTGTTTTATTAGTGGAATAGTGGGAGGCCAATTGAAGAAAAGCTCGTGGAAAAAATTGGTGATTTGGTCATTTACAATTAAGGGCTGAAGATACACTTTCAAGGCAAATAAGCATAGCTAATATGGAAGGATTAGGAAAGAAATTAATAGACAAAGGAAAGATGACTTGAAGTTGTGCACAACTATGTGGAAAATAAAGTTAACACCTCATATAATAGTCATCATGAATGAATGGAGGATGATTGATGTAGCTAACTTTAATAAATAGGAGAATGATACTTTTAATGATGATATTTTAAATATATGTTGTACTTGCTGCCCAAGTGTTTGTACATTTCTAGTTCAAACTTAAATTTTTTAAATTATATTCAAGTTGAAAACATGGTGCTATAGTGTCGGTAGTTTAGTTTGTAACACAACTACTTTTCATTTATTAATATCTAGTTTTTTCTAAGAGTGATAATGGGTACCTTCAAGTTTCTGTATCTGGATTTATCAACATCATCTGCCTTTCTGTTTAGTTTTAGATAAACTTTTCATGGGTTCATTTTTTCTTCCTCAAAGTTGGATAATGACTGCCTAATGTCTTTGAAACTGGCGCCGCATTTTGGCTACTTCAATCAGCCACATTTATTGTTTTTCAATTGGCATGATCCTACTAGTGTTATTTGCTTGGACTAGGCTGGTTCTGATTCTTCTTGTTGGTGTCGAAGTTTTGTCTTAGTTTATATAGCTTTTAATTTTATGCAGATTTTAGCTTATATGTTATTCTCCAGCTTTGTTAAAAGTTTCATCCTTCGGAAATAATGGATCATTTTCTTCAGCAAGCGTTTTCTTTTTTTTTTGTTATTTTTTTATTTTTTTAATTGCATTCTTAATTTATAGATTTTGTCTGGCATTGGTGAGATTATAGCATCAAGATCAATTCCTAAGGTACTGAAATGTTGAAGGCCAATATTAAATTTTAGTTTTGATGTTAATATACTTATTGACCATGATGCAATGTGCTAGAATTCATGGTTTTTAATCAATAAACAAGTGTTTCTACATGCTTGGTGAAGTCTCAACCTGTCCCTCTATTTTCAAATGTACCTAAGAATGTCTAGTTTTATAAGTCTATTTTTTATACTTTCTTTGCCATTGCTGTTGTTGGCTTTGCTATAAATGAAGATAACACCTCAAAGCAATTTTAGCTTACGTATCTTTTGATGAAAGTTAAGGAATTTTTCTTTAAAAGGAGGGGGGAGGGGGTTTTGGCCTTGTGATGTTGAGCGTTTTTATAGAAGTAATTTTTTCTTAAAAAAAAATATGTTAACCAGATAATTGTATGGGTATAAAAATGATAATAGCAAAGATATATCATAGGAAAAAAAAAGAAAAAAAAAGAAAAAGAGCAATATCACATAAAAGACTTTCTATTTGGATCTTTTAGCTTGATGCCTAGTGAGAAAAGATAGGGGCGGCAGATTTTCTTTGATTATCGTCTCTTCTAGTATAATTATCTACGAGACAGTCACCACTTGAAATGCTACTTTCAAAATTGGAAACCTGTTTCAAAAAATAATATTTATTTTATTCACAAATAGTGTAAAGTTAAGGTGTTTCAAAAACTTGCGGATTATTTTCGGGATAATATCAGTAGATGAATAAGTGACCTTCATCACGAGGCTACCAGGAACATGAGCATTAGCCATGGCCTCCAAAAGAGAATTGGATCTTGGTTTCGGGGTTTGGGAACAAACTTGATTTAATGATTGTAGATCTTCCATCAAATGGGTTAGAATATCATTATGAGCATCGGGTGAAATGCCCTATGCTTGAAATTGGGGATTCCTTAGCTCGGGATAAGCCTTGAAATATTGCATGAATTTATGCCGAAAAATATGGGAAAAAGCATAGTAAGAAGAAATATTTTCAAATTTTAGCTTTTGCCAATATTCATGTGATAAAGATCCAATCTATATCTTATGAAAACAAAGGTTTTGACGTTCAATTTTATTAGGTATATAGCTATAGAGGGCCTGCTAAAATTCATCTGTGAAAACTTTTTAAGAATAGAGGTGAAGAAGAAGAAATAGAACAGTTGAATTAGTCATAGAAACAAGATTTAAATAATTGTGAGGGGGTACCATAAAGCAATCAAAATACAGTCATCATTTTAACCTGAGCATTGGAAGGCCACATATATGATATAAACCCCGGGAGAAGTCTTATGTAATTTACTTCTAAAAAAACCTTTATGGTGAGAAGCTGAGAATTGATAAGCTCAATAGAGTAGTCACATATTTGCTGTAAATCAGACATGAACTTGCAAATTACTTAAATGCTATCTTGACCCATAAAGAGTTTCCCAAAAAGAGGGTGAGTGGCCTAATAAGCATATATAATTTTCTTATAAGTACGAGGAGAGTAGAATTTTTTTTAAAAGATGAAGATTGTTTATTTTATTCAGTTAGTGAATTCTGGTAAAAAAAAAATGGAGATATGTTGGGTGGATTGAAAGTGGCTAACAGCATTCGAACCACAAATGTTTCATAAATGAGTGATGAGGTTGAGGTAGAGGAGGCACAACTACCAGGGAAGCAATATGAGGGGCCTATAAAAATCATGGGCTGCCTAGGATTGTGGTGATCTCACTAGAGGATCAAAAAAGACCCTAAGAAAAGTCATTGCAAGAGTTGGGATCCAAAGAGACCATGATCAAACATGAAATGCAGAAGATCAGTAGATTTTTGTAGAAAGCACTTTTTGTTGGATGGATAGTAGTAATCAATAGATAAATATGACTAGATATATGGATGGGTTCGCAATCTATCATTTTTAGTGTATCTAAACGCAACCATATGGATTTCCCTCCGTGGATTTTACGTCGAGTCTAATTTACATGGCAGAGAACACTATCTGGGTTGTCAGCTTATGTTAGGAGATTATGGCCTGCAGAAACTAGAGAACACCTTAGCCTCTTTGGCCCCACATTCCTCAAGCAACAGGAAAATTTAAAATGAATGAAACTGAGATAATATTACACATGTTTTTAATTGGTTGGTCCCCTGGAAAAGGTTTCTGCAAGAATAAAGGACTTATTCTTTATTTTTTTAGGATGTAACACAAGTTATCAATAACACACTGACGCACTTGTTTTGTTGATGATGCCATGGCCTTTTGATTTTTCAGCTAAATTGAAGAATATTGCACCCTTGATCAATTTTGACTACAACATTAAAGAAGGCATAACATGACATTTATGAGATAGTAAACATTTTTCTTCATCCTTATTCATGTTAAACATACGGGACATTTACATAAATACCCCCCAATTCCTATGTATTTACATATCTATCACCAATCCCTATGTATTTACATATCTAACATCTATATTTTTTCTTACATTTATACCATCCAAAATTTTCATCTGTTCATGTGTAGGTAAAGTGGCATGTATATAAAATTTGAAGTTTAGGCGTTAGATATGTAAATACATAAGAATTATGTGATAGAACTCAAGTTACTGCAGCGTGTGCATGTAGCAATGACAGTTCGAAGCATCTAGAAGGAAGATTTGTCAAGAGTGATTACATAGACATTATATATGTACATGAGTATGTATTTACGGGGGTATTTATGATGGATGGATGGAGGCATATAATATATGTCTGGTACGCATGCAATATTTATATGTCACTGCAGGCATCTATTTTGATTTTTGTATGTACATTCACTTGAACATGTCTGCATGTGAGTTTGTGTACTGTAAGTACTTGGACGTGTGCATGTTTGCATGTGTCGAGAGTTTCATGTGTTTATGTTTGCCTTTTAATTTTGAGAAATAGGAGTGTAAAATGTTTTATTTTGAATTTTGAAATGGAGAGAAAGCACACAAATACACATGAAAACATGTCGATGTGAGAGATTTTTGACATGAATGTGCTTGCATCATGTTTGAGGTTATGTTTTTTAAAGTAAATTTTACTGCTAGTCAATGAAAATGTGTACAATATTATGCAATTGTGACAAATTGCTAGATGATAAAGTGAAAAACAAAATACAAACTTGAAGATAACTTAATAACATAATAGAAAGTATCCGAGGGAGTAGAACTAGTCCATGAATTCCTTAGAAGTCAAGAATACCAAAGTCATTTGACAGATTAATGGGTTATGATTTTGTACCTCTTCCCCATATCTGTCTTTCTTCATAAATAGGATTTGAAGCTTTATTTATACCAGTGATTTAATACTTTAGAATTACCATATCCTTTATATTAGGATGGTCATGACGAATTAACAATACTGGTGGATTTGGATTGATGTTTTTGCTTAAGAAGTTTCTACCACAACTTTGGTATTTTAGGCAGGAACATAAAAAAAAAAGGACTCAGATTCCATAATCAGGTTTAAAATTGGTTCCAATTTTTAGTACAATACATATATGGAGTAGGGGAAAATGCACCGACCACGTTTGTTCGTAGGCTCTAGTCATTTGCGTGCTCCCTGTTTTCCCAAAACTGGGATCAACGAAAGATTATTTTCTTGGTTTTGGGTGAACCTTGAAGCAAACTAAGTAATTGTGATAAAAAAGTTTGTAAAAAGAATAGTAGGAAGGTATGCTCTCAAATATATCCCTTTGCCAATAATCATTTGTAGAGGAACCAATCTCAATCTCTTTTTTAAAGAAATAGACATGTCCATGTCAAGATGACTTGTAATATTCAAAGAATATTTGGAAATGAGTAGGCCTAAACAAAGGAATGATGAACACATGCAACCTTGGAATTTGCATAATCCATAATGGGGCAAAAAACTAGNAGGTCACTCACCCTCTTTCTCATTACATCTCTATCCTCTATTTCCTAATCTCCAACGGAATCTCCCTCTATTCACTGACGGGTGTTTTCACACATTTTTGTAAGGAATATATTCTGGATCAGATAACACCTTAACTATTTAATTGTTTTATATTTTGCCAATCTCTAAGTACTATTCTGTTTGATAAAGTATGCACCTCGACTTGTACAATAGCAGAATCATCTGCCAACCATTCTAATTTATGGGCACCAAAACCATAATAATAGAAGAACAGCGTCAGGAATGAGAAGTTATCGAATTGAGATGGACCTGTCCCATGTCTAAACTTAGTATGTCTCCTGTATATCCATATGCTCGATTCAAAACTTGGCTGTAGAGAACATAGTTGCTTCTACCACAAAAAGACATACTAGAGTTCAGGCACAACGAGAAATTTAAGGATTCGTCCTCCTCATATTACACAGTCCTAATCATAGAAAAACAATCACAACACAAATACAAACGCTTAACACAACAACAACAACAAATACAAACACAAATACAAACTTGGGTTGCCTCCATAGAAATGCTTAGTTTAATGTCTTCAATTCAACGAATCCAGATATTTACTCAGGATGACCCAATATTAAAACCTTTTTTATCAAAGGTCTCTCACTATCTAGGTAAGGTTTAAGTCTCTGCCCATTCACTTTGAACACACTACCACTCTTAGAATCTTTAATATCAATTGCACCAAAAGGATAAACCTTTACTAGAGTAAATGATCCCGACTATCTCAACTTATGTTTTTTAGAAAATAATTTTAATCGTGTATTATACAATAAAACCTTCTGACAAAACTCAAAATCTTTCCTAAGAATCCTTCGATCTTGCCATTTTTTCATTTTCTGTTTATAAATTTTCGCGTTTTCATAAGATTCTTGTCTGATTTCATCAAATTCATTTAACTACAGTAATTTTTTCTCACCAGTTTCCTTCATATTGTAAATGAATTCTTTAACAACCCAATAAGCTTTATGTTCTAATTCTACTGGTAAGTGACAAACTTTGTCAAATATGAGTCTATATAGAGATACTCCTGTTGGTATTTTATAAGAAGTCTTATAAGCCCACAATGCATCATCTAGTCTCAAAGACCAATCCTTTCTAATAGGATTGACAATTTTTTCTAAATTTTTTTTGATTTCTCTTTTAGATATTTCTGCCAAACTACTCGTCTGAGATAATACGATGTGTCAATCCTATGTTTAATTTCATACTTTGCAACTAATGCCTCAATCCTTCTATTCCTAAAGTGGCTTTCCCCATCACTAATGATCACTCTAGGCATATCATATCTGCTAAATATCTTCTTCTTTAAGAATTTAGATACGCTCTGAGCTTCACAATTAGGAAGGGCTATATTCTCTATCCGCTTTGAGACATAATCCACAACTATCAGAATATAAAAATTACCTCAAATGGTCCAATGAAATCTATACTTTAAACATCAAAGTCTCAATTTCTAAAGTAAAATTCAGGGCATTTCATTTTGCTTGGAAATATTCCCTATTATCTGTTACAAGTTTTGATATATTCATTCACATCTCTAAATAGAGTTGACTAATAAATTCCAGATTGTAAAATCTTAGCAGCAGTTCTATAAACTCCAAAATGCCTCCCAAATTCAGAATCATCACATTTTCTAATGCTTTCAAGGGTTTCTTCTATGGGTATACATCTCCTAATCATTTGATCGTTACATTTTCTATAAAGGTATGAGTTGTCCTAAAAGTAATATGTAGTGTCATGGATGAATTTCTTTCGTTGATGGTATGTCAAACCATAGGTCATAATATCACTATTTAATTTACTGTAATAACATACCTCGAAATGTGTCATTCAGTAATAACAAACAATTGCTCATTAGAAAAATTCTCATTTATCTCCTCTTCATAAACATGTAAATTCTCCTGATCCAGTCTCGATAAGTATCCGCTATTTGATTCTCAGTACCATTCCTACCTACTATTTTTATATCAAGCTCTTGTAGCAACATGACCCATCTAATCAACCTTGGCTTGACGTTTTTTTTATGTCAGATATCGAATAACAGAATGACTAATATGAACAGTACACTTGGTACCAATCAAATAGGGCCTAAGTTTATTGAATGCATGTACTATGACCAAAAGGTTCTTTTTTGGAGTAGTATATCTAATTTGAGTTTCATTAATGGTGTTACTGGCATAGTATATAGCTCTAAACAGTTTATTGTGCCATTATTTTAAAACTATCCCAATAGCATAGTCACTCGCATCGCACATTAACTCATTATTTCCCTCAATTATGTGAGAAAATTATAGGAGCCGCGAATAACTTTTCTTTCAAAGTATTAAAGGCTTTTAGGCATTCATGGTCAAAGTTAAATAGAACGCCCTTTTCTAAAAGATGACGTATATTTAGCGATTTTAGAAAAAAATTCTAATATATTGCCTATAAAATAAAGCATATCCCAAAAACTTCTAACTCCCCTCACAGTAGTAGGTTGGGGAAGTTTTCAATAACTTTAATTTTTGTTGGGTTCACTTCCATACTTCTTTCAGAAACTTTATGACCTAAAAAAATTCCTCTAATAACCATGAATTAACCCTTCTCCCAATTGAGAACAATATTGGTCTCTTCACAGCGTTTTAACACCTTAGCTAGATGATTTAAGCAAGAATCAAATGAAGGACCAAACAGTGAAAAAACATCCATAAAACTTCTATCCCCTTCTCAATCAGGTCGCAAAAAATTGATATCATGCACCGTTGAAACGTAGCAGGTGCATTACAAAACTCAAAGGGCATTTTTTGAAAAGCAAAAATCCTATAAGGAATTATGAACAATGTTTTATCCTGATCCTCCGGAGTAATAGGGATTTGTTAATACCCAGAGTACCCATCCAGAAAACATAAATATGAGTGGCCAACTAGCCTATCCAACATCTGATCTAGATAGGATAAAGAAAAGTTATCATTCCTAATAGCTGTGTTTAGTTTCCTGTAATCGATACATATACGTCACTCAGTGACATGTCTACTGGAATCAATTCATTATGTTTATTTACTGACACAATCACTCCTTTATTTGGAGCACTATGGATAGGGCTAATCCAGACACTATCTGATATAGGAGAGATAATACGTACATCCAACCACTTCAAAATTTCATTTTTTACAATTTCTTTCATAACAGGATTTAATCTTCTTTAAAGATCTCCTCAGGTTATGATTTTGTTCTATCAGGATCCTATGCATACATATAAAAGGACTAATCTCTTTTATGTATGTTAAGGTTCATTCAAACGCTTTCTTAAAACTCCTCAGAACATTCATAAGTTAGTCCTCTTGTGAATTAGTTAAATATGAGGATATAATAACCGGTAATGTAGATGACTTTCTCAAATAAACGTACTTTAAATATTTGGGAAGCATCTTCAACTCAAGCTCAGGGGATTCCTTAATAGAAGGAACAAGAGATTTACAATTTTTTGTTGTATCAAGTATTTCAAACCTCTCCCTAACTATTCTTGGATTATCTTTAACCAATAAAGTTGATTCAACCTCAATATCTATCATTTCATTTGTGATCTAAATCTATTCCTGTGGTTTAACTTCGAAACTCTCTCGGAATTGATGGCTTAACAGATGATCTATGAGATCCATCCTATAACATGAATCTTCATTACAATCAGAAGGGAATTCCATAGATTTTAACACAGTGAATGTTATCTTCTGATCATTTACTCTTATCGTTGACTCTCTCTTTAGCATGCCAATCATAACACAACCAATGGTTAGGAAATGTCTGCCTAGTATGATGGGGATCTCCTCGACCTTCTCTATATCTAATATAATGAAATCAAATGGAAGATAAATTTATCCACATTCACTAAAATATCCTCTATAAACCCCTTGGATAAGTGATCGATCGATCAATATGTTGATGGGTTACAGTGGTAGAGCCACCTATCTTAATCCTAATCTCTTAAAAATAGACAATGGCATAAGGTTAACACTAACAACATAATCACATAAATCCTTCTCATAGAACTTTTATCCTAGTGCATATGAACTAGTGAAGCTCCCAGGATCCTTAAGCTTCTTAGGAAGCTTCTTCTGTATGATAACATTATACTCCTCACTGAGTGCAACAGTCTCATAACCTCCAAACTTCTTCTTCTTGTTGAGTATATACTTCATGAACTTCACATAACTGGGCACCTGCTCCAGACAGACAAGATGTTAGCGGCCAGTTTTTGAAAACTTCCAAGAATCGTGAAAATTGTTGATCGAGTTATTGTTTCTGGAGTTTCTGAGGAAATGGTGATGACGGTCTTTCTATGTTAATCCTAATGGGTGAGAATGGTTTTCTTCAATCCTTGGAAGGTCTTCCACAGGTCGTTCAGGTTTCACGTTCTCTTTCTGCTCCTCAGAATCTTTCTGGACCACTTGCTCCTACTCTCGTCCACTCCTTAACTTGACAGCCTTTACGTGTTTACTGCTTCTCTTTAGGGTTAATCTCAGTGTTAGTAGGAAGAGTTCCTTGGGGTTGACTGTTAAGTGAGTTTGATACCTACTTTCAGGTGCAGCTACACTCTGGGGCTCATGCAAGTGCATGTGTCATATCAGTAATATTAGATTTTTGAGTTTGGATTGTCAATCCCACATGGAATGAGGGTATTAGACTTAGGAAAATTTTTAGCCTACTAGTTTCGTTCCTAGCCTAGAATTTAGATTTAATTACAAGTCCTACAAACTAATCCTATAGTATCTAAAGCAATTGTAAAGTTTAAATCCTACTGAAATCCTACTTAACTAGGTGTTGAATTGATGAATATCAGGCTTAAAGCTTCCTTGTAATGGTATAATTGGAGTGCAGGAAATGAAAAGTGCAAATTCTAAATTTGGCTAGTAATAAATAGGAGCAACTCTCTTCTTTACCCTCTCTCAAGTGCATAAAGAAGATTGGTTAAAACGACTTTAATTCTTTAAATTTCTTCTCTAACATTTGCATCTCTCTACGAAGCGTATGCACCTATACTCCACAGTTCAACGTGACTAATCTAGTTGATTCCACCATAGCTCTCCTGAGTCATTATGGTTCACAACACATTTTAACATTCTACTTGGTCAAAATGAAAAGTAAATGAAGATTTGAAAGTTAAACATCACATTAAGTAATTAAAGGCAATTTCACAATACATAATATTCCTACACATCCTACTTTGATCATCACAAGATAAGGTACAAAGTTCTACTCAGAAAGCATGAAGAACATACCACAAAGTTTCATTTGAAAACAAGAGAATTCTACTAAAGGATGTTTTAAAGAAATACAAACAATAAAATACACAAACACTATCTTTCTCTCCTTTACAACTAAAGATGCTCCACCAAGTACTTCCCTACTGCTGCTTTCGAAGGATCTCCCTATCCTCAGCCCTAGAAGGAGGAGATTCTACAGCAGGTTATAAACTAACATCAATCTCTTTAAATTCACCAATCCTAGACCTACTAGCATCAATCCTTCAACCACACTTCAACAACCATAAACCACCCTTTACATAGACATAATATAGACTCCATTTTAAGCCCCATAAACCACTTCACGACCTTCCAATAACTCCCCACGACAGGCTTCTGAATTGAAAACTGCTTTCGACAGTTGTTGGCGCCTAGGTGTCAGTCTCTCGATTTGCACAGAATGTGTGGAATTACGCTCACTATTATTTACTTTAATGTTATTTAGTACTTGCTATATTTAGTCATAGTATAAAAATAGTAATTCTTAATTATAGGTATTTATGTTTATTCTATAATTATAGAATTACTTAATTGTAGGAAGATTTCTTTCCTTGTTTTATCTCTTGTAAACGCCTATTTATAGGTGAATTATCTATGTATTCATTGAGAAGAAAGTTATTCAAAAATTTCACATGGTATCAGAGCCATCAAAGAAGAGAAGCCTCTTCCACTAGCTCGATCACGGTCTTTCTCTCCCGCGATCCTCCTTGACCGAGCGNCAACTTATTTGCTATATATATATATATATATGAGAAAACCCAGTAACTAATATATTAAAATAAAGTATGATATATGGAGATTGTGTAGAAGGGTCCAAACATGACACCTTGCCTACACGATAATCACCAGATGAAAAAGGTTCCAAAAAGAGAAAAAAAAAGAAAAATACATGAGAGACGTAAAGAAAAAAGCAAAAAGTGCCAAAATATGGAGCATCAGTTAGCTAGAGAGCAACCCAATTTTGTCTTGCCTCAGTCTTTAGTTCTAGAGAAGGAGCCAGCTAATAAATTGGTAAGTTGAGTGCCATTGCTAGTAGTAACCAATGTATCATATAATAAGTTCTCGAGCTCGAGTCGGCCTCTATTCTTCTTATTCCTCCTGGTATAGACCTGTCATTCCTCATCCTAAGCTTGAATCACATGATCAATAGATTGGTCTAAAGTGCGCCGGACATGTGAAGGTTGTTGAACATTAAAAACAACTACTTGTTGTACCAGTTGATCTTTTATTGGATCGAAGGAGCACTCTCGTGTGTCTTGGCATGTAAGTGAGTCTTCTTCAATAACAATGAGTGATATAAGCACATTTGGATCTGTACCTATAGTATGGTGTTCTTCATTAGGAACTGCGGTGTTGGAAAGAGAATCGGGTTGTACCTTCTCAACATGGATGGTTGATGACTGATCTTTAGCTATATTCGACCTTAGATGAGGATGCAAGCGGCCAAACATACTACAATGAGAGCAATAAGGAGGATGTGGTTCTATTTCAATCTTTTGCCAATATCCGTTGTGAGTGGTGTCAATCCATACCTCATCCGGAGTTAGTTGAGTAATATCTCTCTCAACTAACACACAAGCCATTGAGGGTCTGGTGACAACAAACATAGGACTATCAATCTTGAGAGGCTTACCGTAAGCAGTTGCTAAGGAGTAGAGAATTTCCAAGTTGAACAGATGTAATTTTAACCCCAGAAACTTTATCCAAACAGGAATGATAGGGGATTCAGCTTTTGGATCAAAATCGATAGTTTTTATAAAACGGTTGTCGATATTGATAACTTTTCGAGAAAAAATGCGAGTGTAGTCGGCATCATGAGATAACTGAATAAAGATATGTTGTCCGTCAAGTAAGCCGATATCCCAGCTACTCAATAGCTTCATAGCATCAAACTCTTTTTGAATGATCTCAAGTTTTGGGCGACCATAAAGGAATTTCCCCACTGGAGCAAAACACCAAGAGGGCGCGAGAGTACTGGTCTCAACCTCAGTAAGAATCAGAGCAGACATTCCAATTTTTTTACCAAGCTTTTTGATGAAAGTGTGATCACCAACATCTTCAAGAGCGTTGTGGAAAGATTCTAGAACATTGCAAGACTTGTCAATATGAAAACCAGACTCTGAATTTGAAAGTGGAGCACAAGTAGGAATTGGAAAGTCGTCGGCAAGTGTAGTGGCAAAGAAACACATCTTTGAGGCCATCTCCAAAGCGGCTTGGTGAGCTGCTAGAAAAGGCGAGCAGAAGAGACGATGCGAGCAACAAGCCGACAAGTCTGTCGGGCACAGCTGCGAGAGGGAAGAAGACAACGAAAACGGAGGAGGCTTTCGTCGTTGGGCACAACTGTGAAGAAAATAACCATCATCGGGCGCAATTGCGACAGAAGAAGCTGAAAAGGCCCTTTGTCGTCGGGCACGATTACTGCAACAGAAGAGAAGAGACGAAGAAATCGAATGTCAGATGTAGTGAAGCCGAAAGTGCAGAGCAGGGAACCGCCATAGGGCGAAACCCTAGCAGAGCTGCCCGCTGCTAGCACCATTCACACGATGACGATTACCGGCGGTGATTCCTTGATTTCGCATTTTCTCTCCTTCGTCTTCTGAGAGGACGCTTTCACGCTCTTGTAGACGTCCTCCTGTTGATGACGCTCGTCTCTGTACTTGACAACTTCTCACCTGCTCTCGACAACGCTCGCTGCTCCGCAGTCGACGACCTCGCAGTCGACGGCTCGCGTCTTCTCTCACCCGCAATCGACGGCTCTCGACGCTTGCGTCTCTCACCCGCGACGGCTCGCAGCTGTATAGCCTCCGAAGTTTGCCTGCCTATTTCCGGCGGCCCGCCTTGTTGCTATGGAGATGGCATCGACGTTCCGTTCTTATGCCACTGCACTTGCAGACAACTTACCTACTCGTGCTCCTCTTTTAGATTCCGAGACTGATTTTCGTATAGATAAACCCTGCTGTCTCACAATCATTTCATTAGGCTCTTGAAGGTAGTGGCGATCACACCTTCATTAAAAAACTAGAAAAAAAATGGGAAGCCTGCTCTTATTCTCACAGAGGTTGATACCTGTACTCTGCCTCGTAGCATTTTGCTCTAGTGCGAAAATTTCTTTATGGTCACCCAAAAATTGAGATCATTCGAAATAATTTGATGCTATGAAGCTATTGGGCAATTGGAATATTAGTTTAGTTGACGGTCGACACATACTGATTCAGTTGTCTCATGATGTCGATTACACACATTTTTTCACAAAAAGTTATCAAAATCAACAACCATTATATGAAATTTCTGAAGTGGATTATTTGTTTTGATCCAAAAGTGGAGTTCCCTATTATTCCAGTTTGGATAAATTTTCCGGGGTTAAAATTACATCTGTTCAACTGTAAAATTTCCTATTCCTTAGCAACTACTTACGGTAAGCCTCTCAAGGTTGCTAGTTCTACGCTTGCTATCACTAGACCCTCTGTGGCTTGTGTGTTAGTTGAGAGTGATATCACTCAACCGGCTCCGGATGAGATATGGATTGGAATCACTCACAACGGGTATTGACAAAAAGTTGAAATTGAACCACATCCATCTTATTGCTCTCATTGCAGTATGTTTGGCCACAACGCTACTATTTGCTATCGTTTGCATCCTCGTCTAAGGCCGGATATTGTTAAATATCAGCTACCTATCATATCTGTTGAGAAGATGCAACCCGATTCTCTTTCCAACACCGCGGTTCCTGACGAAGAACACCATACTACAGCTACAGATCTGATTGTGTTTATACCACCCACTATTATTGAAGAACTCACTTACATGTCAAGATACACGAGAATGCTCCTTTGATCCCATAACAAATCAGCCGGTACAACATGTAGTTTCTAATGTTCAACAACCTGCACATCTCCAGCACACTTTAGACCAAGATCAGGTGAGCCAATCTTCGGATGAGGAATGACAGACCTACTAAAAGAGGAAGAAGAAGAGTGAAGGCTGACTCCAGCTCGGGAACATATTGAATGATACATTGATTACTACTGACAATGACAATCATCTTGCCAACTTATTTGCTTACTCCTTCCGTAGAACTAGAGGCAGAGGAAAGACCAAATTTGATCGCTCTCTAGCCACCTGATATTTTGTATTTCGACATTTTTAGGTTTTTTCTTTAAGTCTTTAATGTAATTTTCTGTATTTTCTAGTTTTGGAATCATTTGTGATTTTTTTGTGGGCAGGGTGCCATGCTTGGGCCGTCCCACACATTGTATCTGTATCTTTCTTTCTAGTTAATATATTAGCCTTCTTGGGCTTTCTATAAATAAATAAATAAATATAGAAATATATATACATATATATATATATATATATATATATATATACCTGCTCACACAAGCAAATACATGCACACTGCATGTATAAGGCTTTACACCTAATACCTCTTGGTTGAAAGAAAAGCTCTCAATCAGTAGGCTAAGGCGGTTTGCAAACCCTTTTGAAATATAATGAAGGGCTTGCTTATGTTAACTAGAAAGAAATTAAGGAAGTTACGATGAATGAATTCATTGTTGAAGTGCGTCATGAGAAGAGGAATAGAGTTGTTGATATGTGATTGATATGTGAAATCTAGTAATATGTTTGATCTCGATGTTTGAGTGTAGTTTGTTGTGGGGTGGTGGTGTAAACTGGGCATGCTTTTAATTTGAAAAAAAAGGAGCTGCACTAAAACCGTGTATGCAAACTTCATATAATTTCTATGCATCATTTGACGTAGGATCTTCTCTATACGGGAGGCTGCAGCCGTAAGCTGCCTAGACCGATTCAGTCCTGCATAGATCGGTTCAATCTATGGAAGGAGGGGGCCAGTAAATCCTTTCCTTGCCTGTGAATTACCGCCTAAACCACACCCTTTGCTAGCCTAGTAGTTTTATATGTTATTTCTGTGTTTTATGGTAGTTTTTATTCGTTTTTTTTGTCAGGACAGCTGTCGGCATTCAGGGTTTTCTTTCTAGGGTTGTATCTGATGACGGATGTTGCTCCGACTTTATCTCCTTCGAGGTGGTAATTATCCTAGACCTTCTCACTTTCTTCACAACCTTCCCTCCACTGTTGTCGCATCATACTTGTTGCAGTCACTTGGAAATAACAACCTCACTGATTTTTTGCAACTACCTACCATGCAGCCTCCTCCCATAGTCTCTTGCAACCTTTCCGCCAACCTTTCCACTTCCTCTACTGTCCTCATCGCCATACTCGCTGCAACCACTCGGATATAGGCACGTCGCCGATTTCTTGCAGCAGTCTACCACCTAGCCTCCTTTCATATTGTTGTCTCTTATAGCCTTGCCGCCATCCTTTGCATTCCTTGCTATAGTCCAGTCGCCAGCCACCTCCCTTGCTGCAGTCCAATCGATAGCCATCTCCCCTTCCTTGTTGCAGCCATACTGTACAGGAAGAGCAGTAGCAAGTAAAAACATGAATAATATAACATGCTATACAGTATAGTAGTAGGTAGGAACATAAATGATATAACATGCTGTACAGGAAGGACAGTAGCAAGCAACAGAAAATAAAGCTCTGTAAAATGTAAAACGAACCTGTATGCCCGTGAGATCCGCCGTTTCTTAAGTATAGCAAGCCTAAATGCATCTCAAAAGCGAAGTCTGGAAGAAACGTCGTTAAGGAAATCCGAGGAAAAACAGAAAACTCGAGAAAATCAACGAGAAAAGACTCGAGTAAAAGAAAATCCTCAAAAATCCAGGAGAAATCCCGAAAGAAAAGAAAAGTAACATGAGTTCTCTGTCCCAAAGCTTCGATAAAACAAAAGAAAAAAAATTCGGACGAGGGGGACTGCAAGCTCTCGTATGAGACTGCTCAGCTGCATATTTATTCTCGAGGATTCACGAAGGCTACTCGGTCACCCGAATGTATAGAACCCGCCACTCGTTTAGAAGTGTGTCTTGAACCTCACTTAGAGGGCTATTTCCCAGCCTAAACAGGTATTCGTTAGGTGGACAACCAGCTTTAAAGTATGTTTTATGTTTTTTTTTAACATGCATACAAATTTTAAACATGCAAAGAAGAGTTATCAATTTTTATTTCGTAGAAAAGTGTGTTTTTTATTGAAAAGAGTTTATCAAAACTTATTTTTTTTAGAAATTTTCATTGTCCACGAGTCGATTACATTGTCGGGCGTGGGACTGCCAATCATCTGAGGAGGTTCGAGTCAACTCCCGCTAGACTTATGTCGGTGAAGGATACCATATCCTATTGTTCATCAAATGCCTGGATCTTGATGTTATAGGATAGGGCATCTTTCTGCTCTATCTTCGGTGTGCCTTTATCATCAACACCTTAGGCCCCAAAACGACTACTTGCGACCTTGCTTGATGGTTTCACGTATAGCAAAAGACTATACGTGGACACTTATGCATCGGACATAAGCATAAAAAA
>JXCR01118640.1:355482-373782 GCA_002079205.1 Phalaenopsis hybrid cultivar | reverse complement strand
GTGTCTTGAACCTCACTTAGAGGGCTATTTCCCAGCCTAAACAGGTATTCGTTAGGTGGACAACCAGCTTTAAAGTATGTTTTATGTTTTTTTTTAACATGCATACAAATTTTAAACATGCAAAGAAGAGTTATCAATTTTTATTTCGTAGAAAAGTGTGTTTTTTATTGAAAAGAGTTTATCAAAACTTATTTTTTTTAGAAATTTTCATTGTCCACGAGTCGATTACATTGTCGGGCGTGGGACTGCCAATCATCTGAGGAGGTTCGAGTCAACTCGAGTCGATTACGCTATCGGGCATAGGACTGCCAACAACCTGAGGAGGTTCGAGCCGACTATCACTTATCGGTGAAGGATACCATATCCTATTGTTCATCAAATGCCTCTTGATGTTATAGGATAGGGCATCTTTCTGCTCTATCTTCGGTGTGCCTTTATCATCAACACCTTAGGCCCCAAAACGACTACTTGCGACCTTGCTTGATGGTTTCACGTATAGCAAAAGACTATACGTGGACACTTATGCATCGGACATAAGCATAAAAAAGAACGAACCAAAAAGCAAGGAAAGAAAAGAACAAAAATGGGTTGAGAGAGAGGAGGCACTGATCCATCTAAAACACCGAAAAGGAGAATAGATCAGTCCTCAAAGCTTGTGTCGAAAAGACTTGGGAGAGTAGGGCCCAAGGTCTTTCCTAACAAAACATAAAGGGCCACTTTGCGCTGATTTTATCAAACCCGAAAGACGGAGGGTTGATCAATTCCACCAAATGCTTTTCCGAAATGAGGTTTAAAATCTACCGATCTTCAAAAAAAAATGATCTTGGGGAAACCACCATTAATATTTTCAAACTCATGCCGAAATCAGAATTCCCCCAACTTTCAGATTAATAAATAGCCTTATTTGCAAACCCAAGGAGCAACAATTGATGCTCACGGCTAAGGAAAACCCAAATCAATTCTCTACAAGTTTTGAATACATAGGAGAGTACAAAACATCACCAATCTCTCAAAGTAACAAATTTGATCCATCTACAATCATTCAAATGATTCAAACTCAACAAGAGGGGGTAAATTAAACTCAAGAAACTCCAATAGGTCTCACGGGTAGGAATAGGAACCAAAGCCAGCAAAACCACCTCCAAACCATCTCTCGGGTAAGGGCAAGGCAAAGCAAACCGAGCTCTCAACTAGAGCCAACAAAAATCATAACCAAAGCCATTTCTCGGGTATGGGCAGAAAAATGCACAAGACAGGCCACCCAACAAGCTCTCGAGTAAGGGCCAAAAGCAAGCAAAGCAAGCTACTAATACTCTCAAGTAAAGAGAAGTATAAGGAATCAATCATGGGCTCTCGAGTAGGAGCTAAAACAAGCAAACCAAGCTCCCAAGTCAAGCCAAGACCGAGCCACAACTAAGGTTCAAATTCGGGTTACAACAAAAGGATATAAAACATTTCCATACCCTCAAGACATCAAAATATAGAACTAACGCATATTTTACACAAGAACATCTAAATCAACATAAATCCGTTCATCACTTGTATATTTAAGCTAAGACACCCGTGGGATGCCAAAACCGAGCCCAGCAGGGGCCAAAACCGAGCTTAGCAGGGGCCAAAACCGAATTTAAGAAGCACCAAAACCACACCCAACAGTATTAAAATCCAGGCTTCCATAAAAATAGAGTTCTAGCCATTTCTAGCCAAAGCCGAGACTCCAAACCAAGCCAAAACCGAGCCCAACAAGGCTAAAACAAGACCCAAATGTTGATACAAATTCAGGCTTTAACATAAATTAAAGTTCCAGCCACCTTAAGGTAAAAACGAGCCATCCAAAACCAAGGAACAACCTGCATGTCTAAATATTCCAAGCATGAAACAATTCCAACAGATTCTTAAACAAGGGAGGTGCCTCACGAGGAGCTAAACCAAGCCTTCAAAACAAGTTACAGAGCTTTCGAAATTAAATAAATTTTCTCATAGCATACATTTCAAGTAAGGGAAAGCCGCAGGAGCTAAACCGAGCCCCCACATATGTATAAAAAAAGTAAAGTGAACTCTCTAGCATTCATTTTAAGCAAGAGCAAGTCTTAAGATGCCAAAGCCGAAACCCCCTAGCATGCATGAAAGACCAAATAAATTCTTCAATATCTCATGCTAGACGAAAGATAAACGAAAAGTTTCACAATACACATCCCAACATGTTTGCAAGAGGAGTAGAAATTATTCCAAGGCCATGCTTTAATTATCCAAATCGCTGCCAACATAAATATGATATGATAAACAAAGAACATGCCATATATCCACCACCTTAAGCAAATATCCAAGTCTAATTTCTAACACATGCTCACATTTCATCTTTCACATGCTCTTAAAGTGAATATCTCAAAAATACATGAAGGTAACGTGAACTAGCATGCTGTATCATCCAACAGAGCCATGTTCAAAGGCTCGGCAGAGAGAAAACCGAAAGGAAACAGGGCATTGAGAAGGGGGGGGGGAGAAGAGTTCCTTCTTAATGCAAATGTAAAGCCCTTCAACTCAAGAAACCACCTCAAGGAGATGCCCTCACAGAAATCTCCTCCTAAACTCTTCTTACAGCCAAAATCTCTACCTCTCCTCTCCTTAGAAAACTTTTCAACAACCACCAAAATTCCAAAAGAAGTTATGTTTATAGGCAGAGAAGAGAGGAGAAGAGAAAGAAGATCACCCCATCCACCACAGTACTCGAATTAGGCCAAAGAAGAAAAGGACGCATTCCCTGCTCACAGAAGGCGAAGCAACCGAAACATCTAGGACCAAGCGGCGAGCCTTGTGGCAGCGAGAAAAGTATCGGGAAGAAGAGAGTTTGCCATTCAAGTGTACTAGGTAGCCAGCTTCCCGGAGTCAAACTACCAAGAAAAGGAAAACCACAGCTTGGGGAGACTGGCACGGCTTCGGGAAGGAGCGCCGCGGGCAGAAAATGTCGGGCAAGGACGAATGAGAAGTCAACTCTCTCTCGGGTGGAGGAGGAGGTCAGTTAGCTTGAGACCGAGAAAGGGAAAGGCCAGGCACGCGAATGGGAGAGGAAAGGGGGACAGAGCTCGGGTGCGTGAGTTNGCTGATATCTGTGTAATAGAGTTGGGTGGAACTGTAGGTAGGATTTATAAACTCGTAATCATTAACCATGTCCATTAATATGATTCTGCAGAAATTAAAAATATTCTTGGTTTTACTTATTTTTTTTCTCTTCATTAAGGTGACATTGAATCAATGCCCTTTATTGAAGCTCTGCGCCAGTTGTCATTTTCTCTTGGTAAGTCAAGTAGATAGTTATGCTTAAGTTCTTGCTGTTCTGAAATTGTGCTTTGTCTACTTATTTTTTTTTAAAATTAAAGTAAAAATGGATCCTATACTATAAATTAGGTTGTTATTGTTTTTTCTATGTGCATGGTCTTGGAAAGAAATTATGTTGACATGTTTTTGTTTATTTTAGAGTATTGTTTCCGTGTCTTCTATTTGTTTCTGCATTTGTTATGCTAGAACTTAAAAACTTTGGAGTATTTTAGTAGGATTTTTTTTACTTCAATAATTTCTAGCTATACCTGTGGACCTATGCTTTCTTTAGTATTCTTACCCTGAGGTTTCTCCAATGGATCATATTATAGCAAACAATGATATTTGTCGGCGATAAAAAGTTTGGGGTGGGTTTTTGTTGCCCGTAAGAAGTTGTCGGTCACCAGAATCGAAATCCCATCGCCCGCTTCAGAAGGACGTTTTAATTTACATATAGATTTAAGTTTAAAATCAAATATGAAAATCAAACTGATCCCATATTTTTCATAGTTTAAATGAAAGAACACTTTACCTTAAACCCTGTATCTATCCCGAGGGATAAACACGACTTGAGGAGGAGGCTCGATCAAATAAATTAAGAAATACATAACGTCCGTTTGGTTTGCGAAACTGTTTTATTTGCCGACAAATTAACCTATTTAATATGAAAAATTAAATAGTGTTTATTTTAAGATGGGTTCGAAAAAACTTCCTATAAGGGCAAACCCCTATTGTTAATTACATTTTAAATGATCGAAATCACTTAAGAATACTCTTGATATAAATCAGGAAAAATTATCTTCAAGGACTTGAAAAGAATGAGATTTTTCAACGAAATCAGACAATGATGTGTGAAAGGGGAATGACTCAAATTTGGAACATGTATTACAGAATCCGAAGGAAGAAGAACTAGGAGATGCCACAGATCCAGAGGAGATCCTCGGTGACTTCCCAGTCCACCCTATGGTTTGACTTCAGTTTCGAGGAAAAATATTCAAGTGTTTTATCCTGCCAATTTCCTTTAATTATGACTTACATTCATGTGAAACAATCACATAAATAGCCTGAAAGGTGTGAAGATTTAGGTCGTAACGAACGACAATCTCAGAATCCTAAAACGAGTTAAGGCTTAGATCGTATAACAAAGCTATACAAATGCCTAACGAAAATGTTGAGTATTTATGTTGCGCTAGGCGAACAATTTCGAAATCCTATGGATTGTTGTTTTAATTTGTAGGAAAAGAATGATTTAGCTGGGGGGAGACATGTTCTGTTGTTGAATATTGTCGTGCTGCTCATCGCGCTAGTTCCAAGCTCCTTGTCGTGACGAGTTTAAGTTTTCAAGGGTGTCCAGTTATGATGTCAAATCAAACATGTGATAATAGTTCTCTAAACATCCTATATAAAAAGAAGGCATGTTTAATGTTATATAATATAAAATGTGCAGTACAGGACAAACAGTAGGATGCATGTAGAACAGTAGCAGGTGGAAACAGAAATATGCTGTACAATACAGTAGCAGGTAAAAACATGAATAATATAATATGTTGTACAAGAAGAACAGTAGCAGGTAGAAACAATAATAGTATAACATGCTGTACGAGAAGAACAATAGCAGGTAGAAACATAAATAATATAACATGTTGTAAAAGACAGTAGCAGGTATAAAGAGGGAAATGAAGTGCTGTAAATGTAAAACAAACCTGTACGCCCGTGAGATCCGCTGTTTCTTAAATATAGCAAGTTGAAATGCATTGCAAAAAACAAAGTTTGGAAGAAACGTCAACCAGGAAATCCAAAGAAGAGTGGAACGACTTATGACAGAAATCTCGAGAAAATCAACGAGAAAAGACTCAAGGAAAAATTCTCAAAAATCTTAGAGAAATCCTAAAAGAAAAGAAAAGAAACATGAGTGCCCTGTCTCAAAGCTTCGATAAAACAACTAAAAAAGTTGGGGTAAGGGGAACTGCAAACACTCATGTGGGGCTAGGCTCATATATNGTGAGATCCGCCGTTTCTTAAGTATAGCAAGCCTAAATGCATCTCAAAAGCGAAGTCTGGAAGAAACGTCGTTAAGGAAATCCGAGGAAAAACAGAAAACTCGAGAAAATCAACGAGAAAAGACTCGAGTAAAAGAAAATCCTCAAAAATCCAGGAGAAATCCCGAAAGAAAAGAAAAGTAACATGAGTTCTCTGTCCCAAAGCTTCGATAAAACAAAAGAAAAAAAATTCGGACGAGGGGGACTGCAAGCTCTCGTATGAGACTGCTCAGCTGCATATTTATTCTCGAGGATTCACGAAGGCTACTCGGTCACCCGAATGTATAGAACCCGCCACTCGTTTAGAAGTGTGTCTTGAACCTCACATAGCGGGTTATTTCCCAGCCTAAACAAGTATTTGTTAGGTGGACAATAAATTTTAAAATGTATTTTAAAATTTATGTTTTTGACATGCACATAAGTCTAAAAAAAGAGATTATCAAAATTTATTTTATATCGAAAAATATATTTTTATTTTTTTGAAATAAGTTTTAACAATTTTTATTGTCCAAAAGTCGATTACGCCGTCGGGCGTGATACTGCCAACCATTTGGGGAGGTTCGAGCCAACTCCCGCTAGACTTATGTCGGTGAAGGATACCGTTATCCTATTGCTCGTCAAATACCTGGATCTTGATGTTATAGGATATGACATTTTTCTGCTCTATCTTCAGTTTGTCTTTATTATCACCACCTTACGCTCCAAAATAAACTACTTGCGACATTGCTTGATGGTTTCACGTATAACAAAAAGCTACACGTGGACACTTATGCGTCAGACATAAGCATCGAAAACTGAACTAAGAAGCAAGGAAAGAAAAAAAAAACAAAAATAGGGTGAGAGAGGAGACGCTGATTCATTTAAAAACGAAAAGGAGAATATATCAGTTCTCAAAACTCCTATCGAAAAGACCTGGAAGAGTAAGAACCAAGGTCTTTCCGAACAAACATAGCGAACAACAACAAAAAAAAGGTCTTTTGGCGCTGGTTCTCCAAGTCCTAAAGATATCTTTTATGAAATCAATTCGTCTCAACCAAACATTCTCCCAAGATAAAATTCGGAAATCTCCCAAACTTCATAAATCGAGCAAAGGGAAAGTGACTCTGGGGAAACCACCACCAATATTTCCAAAATCATACAAATTTCAGGATCTTCTAATTTTCAAATTAATCAATATCCTCATATATCAAATAAGCATAAAATCTTCCCTTATAACCAAATAAATGCTCACGGCCGATGTCAATATAAAGAGATGAACAACAACTAAGGCTCTCTTCCCAGGCAACCCACAACATAAGGAGCTCACAACTGAGGCAACCAAAAGAACCACAAATGACTACTATGTTCCTTCGGCATACATAAAAGGATAAATAAGATGATTATAATTTTTGGGATGACAAACTTGATTTATCAATAACATTCGAGCCATTCAAACCCAGCAAGAATGACCAAATCACACCAAACAACCTCCAATAGGCCTCACGGGTAAGGACTGCAAGAGGAGCAAATCTCAATGGTGAGCTCACGGGTAGGACCGAAGGGGGAGGCTGACTCAATCACATCACAAACCCACGGCTAGGAACCAAGCAAACATCAAACTGCGGCCTTATAAACTTTCAAACCAATCCATCAAAACCAGATAACAACTCTCGAATAAAGACAACACAGTACGCCAAAACATGCTCTCGGGTAGGACTAAGAACAAACCAAATCAAGCTCCCAAGCTACTTCTCGGGTAGGAGTAAAACCAGACAGAAACCGAACCCCAAATAGGGGTTAAAGCGAATAAAATTGAACCCTCCCACAACTCTTGAGTAGGGGCAAGAACAAACACCGCAACAGGCTCTCGGACAGGAGTCAAGGCAATCAAACCGAGCCTCCGAACAAAGCCGAAAGCAAACCTTTCAAAGCCCATACATGAAGCTTAAACAGTTAGGACAACGTTTTAACCAAAACCAAAAACCAAGCCCCAATAAAACCAACATCCCATGCCCTTTCAAGGTGAAAACTGAGCCCCAATGGATGCTAGAAATCAACATTTTATAAGCTACAAATGAAGTTTATTGCAATAAATTCAAACCCAGTCATCCTTGAGAAAACCGAAAACCAACATGGTCCAAAAAATCAAGCCGCAACTAAGANGGCAAGAACAAACACCGCAACAGGCTCTCGGACAGGAGTCAAGGCAATCAAACCGAGCCTCCGAACAAAGCCAAAAGCAAACCTTTCAAAGCCCATACATGAAGCTTAAACAGTTAGGTCAACGTTTTAACCAAAACCAAAAGCCAAGCCCCAACAAAACCAACATCCTATGCCCTTTCAAGGTGAAAACCGAGCCCCAATGGATGCTAGAAACCAAAATTTTATAAGCTACAAATGCAGTTTATTGCAATAAATCCAAACCAGTCATCCTTGAGAAAACCGAAAACCAGCATGGTCCAAAAAATCAAGCCGCAGCTAAGGCTCAAAATCAGGCCACAATAAAAGCTAGAAAAACAACTTCATGCCTTCAAAATATCAAAACATAGGGCCACCAAATGCTTCAAATAAGAACAACTGTAGAACCTTTTCAAATCAATATAAACTTCTTTCTAGCATGCATTTCGAGTAAGGGAAAGCCACAGGAAGCCAAAATTGAGCCCCCAGACATACGTGAAAGGCCAAATAAACTCTCCAATATCTCATGCTGGGTAAGAATAGTTGAAAAGCCTCATGATACATATCTCAACATGCTTGCAAGAGGAGCTACCATTGTCTCAAAGCCACATTCTAATATTTTTGATTTGTTTCCTATAGAAATATGTTATGATAAATAGAAACATGCCATAGCTTCACCACTTTAAGTAAGTAATCAAGTCTAACTCCTAGAACATGCTCACATTTCCATTTCTAAATGCTTGAGTACCAAATATTTCAAAAAAAATATAAGTGTAATGTCATGCAAGCGTGCTATACCATCCACTGCACCAAGCTCAAAGGCTCAGCAGAGGGAAGACCGAAAAGAAGCAAGGCACAGAAGGGGGGAAGAAGTTACCTCTTTGAAACAAAGAGAAAGTAACACAGAAACTTTAAAAGCACTCCACAACTTCACTTCCTCTCCCAACAGCAGGAGGAAAACGATTCAAGCACCAGAAGATCAAAAAAGTGAGTGAGAAAGAAAAAAAATATGAGAGTTTTTTTTTTCTTAGAAAGATTTTTGGCCTCTTTTTAAACGCTCCAAAACAGAGTTTCATATAAACCAGAGAGAAGGAGAGCAAATGATTAGGGGATCGCATGCGGATCTCAGAAGGATTGAGAGAGACAGAGGATATGATCCTCACAGAGACTACGCTCTGCAGTAGGGAGGATCGAGAGCAGACGGGATAAGATACTCACATAGGATAGGATACGGGATGGGCGACTGCGAGAGGCGAATGCGTGTGAGAAGCGAACGCGAGAATGAAATCTCTCAACGACACGAAGAAGGAGCGGGTCAGACAANAAAATATCAAAACATAGGGCCACCACATGCTTCAAATAAGAACAACTGTAGAACCTTTTCAAATCAATATAACTTCTTCCTAGCATGCATTTCGAGTAAGAGAAAGTCACAGGAAGCCAAAATCGAGCCCCCAGACATACGTGAAAGGCCAAATAAACTCTCCAATATCTCATGCTGGGTAAGAATAGATGAAAGCCTCATGATACATATCTCAACATGCTTTCAAGAGGAGCTATCATTGTCTCAAAGCCACATTCTAATATTTCTGATTTGTTTCCTATAGAAATATGCTACGATAAATAGAAACATGTCATAGCTTCACCACTTTAAGCAAGTAATCAAGTCTAACTCCTAGAACATGCTCATATTTCCATTTCTAAATGCTTGAGTACCAAGTATTTCAAAAAAAAAATATGTGTAATGTCATGCAAGCGTGCTATACCATCCACCGCACCAAGCTTAAAGGCTCAACAGAAGGAAGACCGAAAAGAAGCAAGGCACAGGAGGGGGGAAGAAGGTACCTCTTTGAAGCAAAAAGAAAGTAACACAGAAACTTTAAAAGCACTCTACAACTTTACTTCCTCTCCCAACAGCAGGAGGAAACCGATTCAAACACCAGAAGATCAAAGAAGTGAGTGAGAAAGAAAAAAAATAGCAGAGCTTTTTTTCTTAGAAAGATTTTCGGCCTCTTTTTAAACGCTCCAAAACAGAGTTTCATATAAACCAGAGAAAAGGAGAGCAAATGATTAGGGGATCGCATGCGGATCTCATAAGGATCGAGAGAGATAGAGGATATGATCATCGCAGAGACTACGCTCTGCAACAGGGAGGATCGAGAGCAGACGGGATAAGATACCCGCATAGGATAGGATATGGGATAGGCGACTGCGAGAGGCGAACGCGACAATGAATCTCTGAAAGACACGAAGAAGGAGCGGGTCAGACAATCAAACGAGCTACACTAGGGCAGAGGTAGANTTCCTCTCCCAACAGCAGGAGGAAACCGATTCAAGCACCAGAAGATCAAAGAAGTGAGTGAGAAAGAAAAAATAGCAGAGTTTTCTCCCTTAGAAAGATTTTCAGCCTTTTTCAAACGCTCCAAAACAGAGTTTCATATAAATCAGAGAGAAGGAGAGCGAATGATTAGGGGATCACATGCAGATCTCAGAAGGATCGAGAGAGACAGAGGATATGATCCTCGCAGAGACTACGCTCTGCGACAGGGAGGATCGAGAGCAGACGGGATAAGATACCCGCAGAGGATAGGATACGGGATGGGCGACTGCGAGAGGCGAACGCGTGTGAGAGGCGAACACGTGAATGAAATCTCCCAACGACACGAAGAAGAGCGGGCCAGGCAATCGAACGAGCCACGCTAGGGCAAAGGTAGGCCCACGGATGCGAAAGAATGAGGCGGGGAGGGAGATAGATTTAGGTTAGGTTAGGGATTTTAACATGAGTTAATAATAATAATAATAATAATAAAANTAGGTTAGGGATTTTAACATGAGTTATTAATTATAATAATAATAATAAAATATTATTTATTATAATTAACACTTAAATATGTATTTTTCCCAATACGCGCCATCGCAATGAGACGAACGTCTTCCCTAGGCAAAATTGATGTTCTAGACGCATCGGCGCAGTCCGTTTTGTCATCCGGAGTCATTCGGGCAACCTCGTCGTCAATCAGGTTAAAAACGCGTCGCGGTCCGAATCCTATGAAAATTTAGGCTCGAATTCGATTAAAAAGGACGGTGAAGAGCGCAGCGGCACCAAATCAACGAGTAGAGTCAATCCTAAGGCCGACAGTCCTATAGGAATGCTCCCTGAGTTCCTTCGGAGTAGCCTTACCTGCTAAGCAATAGCGGTCAAGACTACTACATGGAATGTCAAGTCGAGCGAAGAAAAGTCCAGAATTGCTAACGGGGAGGGCTCCTTCATTAGTTTTCTAGGAGTAGTCGACAGAAAGGTCCTATGGCTAGATCCTAGGCTACTAACGAGGGGAAAACTACACCTCGATCGAAAGCGAGGTCAACAGTAGCATAACCAATTGGTAATATTCATGAACATCCATCAAAGCTTTGCAGTATTAAGAATACAACAGGCATTGTCCCTCAGTTAAAAGTTATTTATCTAAAACTTGTACCTTCTCAATTTATTTCATTTGTATAGATGATCCAGTTATATAAGAGAAGGATTGACCATCATCATTTACAACTACTTAGAAGAGCTTTGCGAATCTACATTCTCCATTCATCACTGTTCACTGCTACACAAAGTGCCAGCTCTATTTTGTAATAATACTTTTTTTGCATAATATCTTGCCATGCTTACTTTGGTCTATTTATTTTATTTTCTAATTTTAGTATATTAATTTATCTTCTTATTTCATTGGATAATTTTTTAGTTTGCATTATATGTGCCCAAATCACCAAATTCCGATTTCCATTTCTTTATTTTTTCTATTTGACATCTTAAATTTGAAGTGGGTAGGAAGTGATTACCTAGGTAGAGGTTGGAGCAAAGAGCAGCTTCTAACAAACTTTTAGGATGCCATGCTTCTAGGAGAAAATATGAGTGAGAATGAACTTAAGCTAACATTAGAAGGGGAGAAAAAGGTTACTTTGCTTATAACTCAGGAGTTAAGAGTTTCATGCGTGAGGTGCCTTTTGGTGGAGCAAGTGTAATTTCTTTAAGATAAATAACCCCTTGGAACTGCACTAGAATGGATACAACGACAACAACAACAACAATAAAACTTTAATCTCACTACGTGGGGTTGGCTACATGAATCCTTTTTCTCCATTGCATCCTATTTAGAGTCATATTTTCATTTAGTTCTAATAAATTAAGATCATTTTTTATACAATAAGCTCAAGTCTTCCTAGGTCTATCTTTGCCTTCCTTAACACATAAGTCGAATCTAAAACATCTACTCTCCTAATCGGATCATCAGATGGTCGACGTTTAATATGACCAAACCATCTAAGACAACTCTCTCTAATTTAGTTTGGTTTGGAATAGGCTGTATAATACCCTATTTTTTATAAGATATAATCACAAAATACCCCAAATAAAATTTACCCCATTTTTTGCATCTCACAAAAATTATTAAAACTATTTTTAAAAAAGTAAATATTTTATTAGGATCATTTTGATATATATATTTATTGATATATAAGATGATATTTATTTTCTTTNTTAAAACTATTTTTAAAAAAGTAAATATTTTATTAGGATCATTTTGATATATATATTTATTGATATATAAGACGATATTTATTTGCTTAATAAAATTTTTTAGATTATGTTATTTAAATGTTATTGTAACTGAAATTATGTAATAACCGATTTAAAAATAAAATAAAAAATAAAATAATTTACCAATTCGAGCGTAGTTTGGAGGAGAAATGCCGCTTGGGGGAAATCAAATAAGACCTTATCCTCTCGTTTTCATTTCAACTCGAACGAGAGAGAGGGGAAATGAGTCGAAGAAGAAGAAGACGAAGAAGAAACAAAAGAAGAAGGAGAAGAAGGGGAAGTAGAAGAAGATAGGGGAAAGCGACATAAACCCTGACCAAGGGTCACACAAGAGACAAATCCTAGGAGTGGGGTCGTGTGTGCAACTTTAGTCGAGGCCAAGCTACTCATTTGCGGGTGAAAGGAGGAAGTTGCTGCCAAGTGTCTCACATGAAGGAGGAGAAAGAGCACTAATTGGGCTTCGACGAAGTGTGCGAGTGCTTGTGAGAGGAGGTTCGACGCCGCTTGTGCGAAGGAGAAAAGAAAGGAGGTCGAGCGGCTTCGATGTTGTGCTCGTGGGCAGAGGAAGAGGAGGAAGGTGAAGTTGACGTGTCGCGCCAGTTGAAGTCAAGCCATGCTCGAGGGAAGGAGGTGGCAGCTCGGAGTGAGAGACAGAGCCGAAGCTCAACGTGTCGCTGAAGGATTATTAAGGTAAGAGTAGGTTTTATTTATTTTAATTAATGAATTTAATATATCTGTTTGTGTATTAAGTTATTAATAGCATGTTAAATAATTAGAATTTAAGAATAATTATATTTTCAAATTTTAGTAATTTTCATTATTCAAATTTTTATGCTTGATTTCATTTATTCTCTAGTTAAGTTAGATTTAAATTACAATAGATTCTTTATATTGTTAGACGAGAAATGTATACATGATAAATAGTTGCATATTTGAGTAAGAATGCATGTTAGCACTGCTGCATAAATTGTTGCATATTAATTATCCTAGAAAAACAACAAATTATTAAGACTTTTATAAGTATTCATGTAAAGANTCTTTAATGACTTGAATATAAGTCATATCAACACCTTTCTTCTCAAGAAATCTCCAAAGGATATCTCTTGGAGCCTCTCTGAACTTCTCTATCAAACCTCTCAATAAATGTATAGCTTCCATAGTATATCTGCCCGACATAAATCCAAATTGATTATGAGAAATCTTTGTGATGCGTCTTAACCCATGTTCAATTACCCTCTCCCATAACTTTAAAGTATGACACATCAACTTAATTACTCTATAATGCACACTCTTGTGCATCCCCTTTATTCTTAAAAATGGGGACCAAAATACTCTTCCTGCACTTTGCACCTCTTGTGCATCCCCTTTATTCTTAAAAATGGGGACCAAAATACTCTTCCTCCATTCCTCAGACATTTTTTTAGTTTTTAAAATAATATTAAAGAGTTTAGCAAGTCAAGAAACTCCCAAATCTCCCAAATATTTCCACACTTCAATTGGGATATCATAAGGTCCTACAAACTTTCCACCATTGATTTTTTTTAAAGCCTCATCAACTTCTTTTTTACTAATGAGACGGTAAAAATGAAACGTTTTATTATTATTCACGATATTAAGATCATTAAGGTTGATCGTATTTTCAGAAACTTCATTAAAAAGTTTATCAAAGTTACTCACTCACCTATGTTGAATATCTTTTTCTAAGAAAAGTACTTTTTGATTTTTATTTTTAATACATTTTACTTGAGTTAAAGCTTTATTTTTCTTTTCTCTTTGTTTGGCTAGTTTATACATATATTTTTCACCTTCCTTAGTACTAATATATTATAAAAATCATTAAAAGCAGAATTTTTAGCATCACAGATTTTCTTTTAGACTCTCTGCAGACCGTTTGATATTTTTTCTAGTTTTCTAAGTTTTTACATTTAAACCAATTTTAGTAACATAATTTCTTATATTTTTTCTTTTCTTTGCACATTTATTATTCCACCACCAACTATTTTTATTTGTAAATATTTTTCCCTTTGATTCTCTAAGAACATCTTTTGCTACATACACATTATTATTCCACCACCAACTATTTTTATTTATAAAAATTTTTTCTTTTGATTCTCCTAGTACATCTTTTATTACTTGTTTAATAGTGGTTGCTACTTTATCCCACATAATATTTGTTTCTTCATGAATATCCCAAATTTTGAAATCTTGAATTTTACTTATAAAAATAATTTTATTTGTCTTTTAAGTTTCTCTGCTAATTCTACGATGATGAGTTCTAGTATTCTTTATTTTACAACTCTTAATTTTAAAATCTAGAACTAATAAACGATGTTGGACACTAAAATTTTTACTTGGAATGATCTTACAATCTTTATAATCGCTACGATCTCTTCTTCTCATTAGAAAATAATCAATTTGTGTTTTATTAGATCCATTCTTGTAAGTAATAAGATGTTCATCTCTTTTTTCAATAAAACATTAGTAATAACAAAATCGTACGTTAAAGTAAAGTCTAAAATAACTCTTCTTTCTTCATTAGTTACTTGAAAATAGTAGCCACCATGAGTATTTTTGATATCTTCTACCACTCTATCGACATGTTAATTTAAATCTCCTCCAATAAAAATTCTTTTTTCAAGATATATTATTTGTATTAAGTCTTGTAAGTCATTCCAAAATTTATCTTTAGACCATGTATCTAAACCTACTTAAGGAGCATAAGAACTTATAATATTAAAAATCTTAGTATCAATGATAATTTTAAGGGCCAAAATTCTATCTCCAACTCTATAAATTTTTACAACATTATCTTTCAAACTTTTATCTATAATTATACTTACACTATTTCTAATGCGATTATTATCAGAATACCAAAATTTTAAACCTAAATTATCAATCTCTCAAGCCTTTTTNCCAACTCTATTAATATTTACAACATTATCTTTCAAACTCTTATTTATAATTACACCTACATCATTTCTAGTGTNCACTTAGTTTCTTGAATACATAAGATATTAATTTTCCTATGAATCATAATGTCAACTAATTCCATTAATTTATCATTGAGTATCTATATTCCAAGATTCTATCATAATATTAGTTTCATTAGTTTCATGAACCNTAATTTTCCTATGAATCATAATATCAACTAATTCCATTAATTTACCATTAAGAGTGTCTATATTCCAAGATCATATCCTGCNTTTAACACTACACTCGGGAGCCGGTGTAGCAGCCCTTGCACACTTTTCACTGTATTCAGGCTATACAACGCGTCGCTTCCAAGGGACGCCCTAGCACTTACACAATGATCAAAAGTATTCATGTCATGATTTTTTTCGACAAGTTTTACGCTGATTGTCGATTACCAAACGATCATACATAAGTCAAGCAAAGCGTTCTCAGGCCAAGTACCGGATGCAGAGTACGCGGCGCCATGTACAATAGGCCGAGTATCGGATGGGGAGTACGAGCGGCCTTGTACAATAGACCATGTCCGAGAGGCCGAGCAAGAAAACAACCAGGGGGAAGAATCTCCCGATTTAGTAAAGGAGTAAACCAAGAGAAGATCGTACAAGACTGTATACGTAGAGGTCTAGGGATAATATTGGTCTAAACATGCCATTTTATGGAGACTAGCCCTTACAAATAAGGGCTATTAATTGTAAAATAGATTCCCATTTTCCGCTCCCTAGAGCTACGAAAAAATCCCCTCTAATCATCCTCATCTTGCTCAAGTTCTCTTCCCCTTGTTTTCTCTCCTTCCCAATGCTCTATTTCTTAGGTGAACAAATCTAGGTTCAACATCTATAGTTCTATGCTCAAATTAAACATTATAATATTAATCCAACATCTTTTGTAACATAATTTATCTGTATAACAAAAATTTGCAATTTAGCAATTTTCGTTTTTGTGCTTCTTGCAAATGTTGAATAGCAATAATTTTTAGGAGAACTGAATTCTTGTGTTGAGGAAAACTGTTAATTTGTTGTTCTTCTTTTCAGCTTCCTGCCGATATCGAATGGCATTTCATTGGAAACCTGCAAAGCAACAAAGTCAAGGCCCTTCTAGGTACATTTCTTTTTTTAGGCTAAAATTTGAATTTGCTTTTGCTTGTTTAAACTTTAGTTGAATCATTATTGTGGGTTACGGCCCATTAAAACTTTACTGAGATTTAAAAACTTAATTGGGCTATTTACTTATGCCATATTTGGAACTAATAATTGTCGTGTTTTCTACTTTTGCATCATGAGAAAATAGAATATAAATTCAGAAAACATGTTTGGCCTATCTCACATATTTCCTATTTTCACAAAAGGACTTATTTCTTGAAATGCTTGAAACACCTATTTCAGTATTTTTACTAGTTTTCAAAATAATATTTTAGCAACCAGCTCTGCATTGATTTGGTGGTTTATGCTCACGAGTTGCATGCGATTTGGACTGTCTTAGTTGTAGCAGCACACTTGTGGTAGCTTATCATGACAGCCTTGTTAGGGAAGACCGCCACTCTAACATGAGTGAGAAAAGTATTTTCTGTGTCAATATTAATTATTTTAATTCCTTAGTGCTATCCATAAATATAATGATAATAGCTAATACTAGGTAATCACTTTAATAATGTGTATTATAATCAATTATTTTTCTTTGAATATTAAATTTATTAAGTGGTGTTTGAATTATATGGGTCCCTAAGAGTCCTTAATTTAGCGAACATCTTTGATAACCCTTCAATTTTGTCCCAATTATTTAAAATATTCACAAAGAACCTCCTGCTAAAGCTATTAATTAAGGGAAAATAGCAAAATCACTTTTTGTAATACAAAATATTTAACAATATTTTTCAATCATTTTTAAAAACTTCTACTATTTTGTAAATTATTTATGGATTTATTTTATTTTTATTGTATTAGATTGTTAGATTACCTCAATTTTGAATTCAATGATGATATTTGCAGGTTATATAGATATACATTTGAAATTAAAATTGTGAACCATATTTATGTAAACTAGGTTGAGTGGATGTCATTTTGATAATGAATCACAATATGAAGGTTAAAAGATTGTCTTATTTATTTTTTTTCTCTGCTTTCTCTCTTCTGGATTCTCTTTATACTAGATCCCTCTACTTTTTTTCCCCATAATTTTAATGCCTTTGTTTTATACTTTTGAACCAATACATGAGTTGATTTGCTTGCGGAACAAGGTTAGACAAATGCATGAGATAAAAGTATATACTTCCATAAGATGAAACATAGTAACCTTAGATTTCTTAATTACGCATAACTATCTTTGAGTCACTAACAATAGATTCATGCAACCTTGTTATGTCTTTACATAAAATGATTTGATTACTGTTTTATATTTTTTGGGGCATTCTTATTGTTTATGTTATATGATTGGACTTTGGACTTCTAAAAAGTTCAGCACCGACACTACCTTTGCATTTTTTTTTCTATTTTATCATTAATAATTATTATGCTGCAAAGTATGCCTAATGCAACTATCTTTTTTAGTTGATCTAGAATAACGCATAAATATTGTTGTGATGCCTACAGGTGGTGTTCCAAATCTTGACATGGTTGAGACCGTAGATGATGAGAAGGTAATTATTTAAACTAACAGAGTGTGCGCTGCTACACATAAAATAATCTCTTTCATAATTTAGTTTTCAGGTTGAAATTAGTTTGGTCCTTATAGATTTTTAATTAATTCGGTTCTGCTTTTTTGGATCACCGTTTCTTGTGCGTACTTATTTCTGAATGCGTCAATTTTGTCAGAACTGACACTGTAACATGTGCTGTTAGGTTTATACCCTCATATATGTTTGTCTTTTACTTAGGCTGTGTTTGGTAGCATTGTTTAAATAGGATTTAGGCATGGATTTAAGGTAAATCCTGCCCAGCATAAGAAATGCAAATTAAATCCAATGATCTGTTAAATCAAAATTTCACATGTTCCATCTCTTTTTATCGTTTTTAAATGATTTTCTGCCTTTTTGATGAGCTTTTAGATGGACAGAAAAAGAGCATTTTAATCTTAGTTGTATACTAAAGATTTTGCACCTTTTCTTCGAACTGTGGATTACGTTCATTCTAAACCTGCCCAATTACTAATAATTTTCCTCAAACATTGTTTATCAGATGCAAGCCTAAAAAAATGTTTTGGCATTAGAGGTTCTCTAATTAGGCCTCACAG
>JXCR01118640.1:305625-323412 GCA_002079205.1 Phalaenopsis hybrid cultivar | reverse complement strand
GGTAAGAATTTCATTATTTGATTTAATTAAATCAGTCATGAGTCACAATCTAGTGCAACCTCTGCCTAGTGTCCTACTTATCTCCTAAACTGAGGTTAAATGTCTAGCTTCTTAGGATCATTTGAAAATTAGGAGGATGAACTCTCTCAAGGTGTGCCCTTAAGGTCTAGGAAACCTACACTTTAGTTTGGGCCTGAAGTGTCTTAAAGTGTCTGATTTCAACTAAATGTCTCTCAACTAACTCTCAAATATCTTTAGATTAAGCTTAGTTCACCATCAAGCTCCTAAAATTTAGGGGGTNTATATATATATATATATATATAAATAAAACCACAAGGAATTTTATTTCACAAAAAAATAATACAACAAAAGGCAAGAGGAACCTACTACTCACTCCAAACAACTCTCACAAAAAGGAAAACCTAAGGCTCCTCCCTGAAAAAAAAAAAGAAAAAACAACTCACCACACACCTATGAACTCTGAAAACAAAAACAAAATAAATAAACTCTAAAGTAAATCCAAATACACAAGTTAATTAAGAGTCATAGGAACAAGCTTAGATATAACAACAAATGTAAGAAAATTTCCCAGTTTAGCAGCCCAATTAGCAACTTTATTGCCTTCTCTTCTAGCGTGAGTCCAACCGATGTATAAATCCTTTGTCAACTCAACAAAGTGTTTTATCTGTATGTTAATGCTCCAATGATGCTCTTTCCTTAACCTGCAAAAATTCCAAAGTAATAAAGAATCCATTTCTATAGTTATATATTTCCATCCATATTTCTGGCTATCATAAGGCCAAAAACCACAACATCTGCTTCAACCACTAAAGGTGAAACAGGAATTGCAGTCGCCGTATACCAAACAATTACCAAACCTAATAAGTCTCTGCAAACACCACCAACACCAGCGTTATTAGGTTTCCAACTACCATCTACATTGATTTTGATATTAGGGGCAAAAGGTTTAGACCAAGTAACCAAATTATTTCGATTAACAGGAACAAAATAATCTATCTTAAAGTTTACAAAACCTCCTTTAACCTGTCATTCTTATTCCTTTTATTACCATTGAAAGTAAGGCTATTAGAAATGTAATTATTGATCAGAACAAATGTATGGTTTACATTTGGTATTTCACTTTGAAATTTGATTTTGTTTCGAGTAAGCCAGATGAACCATAAAACAACAGAGGGAATATTAGAGAAAAAAACATGTCCAAGAGAATTCTAGCCCCCATAAATATCATCAATATCTTTATAGTTACCCACTATCCAAATTTTATTAAAAAGGCTAGAAACTTTTTTCCAAATTTGTTCGGCAAGCCTGCACTCAATAAAAATATGATTAATAGATTCTTCTTCATCTCTACATAGTAAACAACATGAAGGAATTTCAAGGCCTTTTAGCTGACGAATATCNTATATATATATATATATATATAAGTGCATTTGTTATCAGGATCAAAGCTATTAAAGTTCTAAATTAGAGGGAGTAGAGGTGACACAAACTTGATGTACGAGGGAAGAAGAATCATTGGCGTGAAGTGGAGAATGGAAGACTAGTGAAACCCTAATTTACAAGTTAAAATATAATTTTGATTTAGAATTATTTTTTCAAAATTTATATACATTAAACTTATATATGTTTAATATGTTAATATGAAATTATGTTAATTGAGGTTAGGGAGACTTGCTAGAAAATTTTGCGTGTAAGACGGGATATCGATCTGAAAGCCTATAAGATAAATATTAAGGTTTATATTATTATTACAATTAATGATATAAATAGTTAAATTCATATTATTAAATTTATATTCAATTAGGAAGTGTGGAAGTGTGGAAGTGTGGAAGAAGACTAGTCAGTTTTGAGATTGATTAAACATTGAAGATATAAGAAAGTGAAGGGATAAATATTAAATTGGTCATTTAAGACAAACGTGTGTAATTACTTTCGTATTGACATTAAATTAATGATTTAATTAGAAATTGCGTTTTAAATTGATCAAAATGAACTTGCAATATGGTTTTAAAAATAAATATTTCATTTATATTTTGCATTTTGAATGTTTGAAAGATGTCTCACGAATGAGAGAAAAATAATTGACATATGAAAGTACATTTAAATGATTTTAAATTGATATGAAAGGATAAATAAAGGCTTAAGTCAATCAAGATTCACTCTTAAATTGTAATGGTAGAGGATGCGATGTACCCGTGCACAAAAATAAAAATGAAAATGGTAAAGCTGTACCTTCGGATAAAAAATTTCGAGGGCACTTACGGGTACAATTTTAAGGATATCTTTGGGCATGAGGATGATCCTAATAGGACATCTTAAAAATATAAAAAGTTAATAAGGTAAATACTTAAATTGAGTCTGTAAGGGTTAATGTAAATTGAAAGCTTACAGTTCGATAAATTAATGAACTATATTTATTTTTGTCATTCATGCATAGCATTCACATATTAAATTCATGTATATTAAGATTGTAATTGCTAACCAAATTATGAAATTTTACTATTGAAATTAATTTATTTTAGGAAAAATTTTAGATTGATGTCTGATATTGAAGATTTAGTTTGCTGGAGGAGGACTACTGTTGATATGTGTTATGATTGTAGTTTCTTTATACTATTTTCTTCTGGGTTGTGATATAGTATTATTCGCTGATTCGAAATGTTGTCTGCAGACTATGTAGTTATTTCTGGATCTTTTGATTTCTGTATAGTTAAATTTGTTGTTCCTTAGTGGTTCTTTTACATATAAATTAGAAGTTTTTAAAATCTGTGGAAAGTAAATTAAATGTTAATACCGTTCAACCATTGTCCCTGATTTGATTATTTGTAAGCTATCAAGGCAAGTCATAATAAAAGTGGCATTAAAGACATTATGTTGGATCATGTTAAAAAAGACTCATTAGGTTAATTAAATTAATTCATAAGTCATATTAATGAAGGTTTAAATTATATCTCATTATAATCTTTCTTATATTATTTCAGAAATATGAAAAATTAAAGGGAAAAAGTTAGAGCTGATGTGGTAGAATTGATGTATCTCCACAAATTATTGTGACTGCAAATATTTTTGTTGAGATGATGATTGTAGTAACTCATATGATTAATAAATTTTAGATTTAGGCTAGTTCTAATGAGGGAGGCTAGATAGACAAGAACTTGAAACTATTTTAGAACATGAGTCCACCTCTCTTTTCTAGAAGATAAAGTCCAATAGATGCTGAGAACTGACTGTTGAGAGCAAATGATTTTAGATGGGTTAGCTTTTCCACTTGATTGGAGAGTTGCACTTGCTACTTTTATTTTAGAGGGAAAAACAAAGAAAATGGAGTCGATGACAATTGAATGAGAAATTTAGGGGTATAGCCAGCCACTTGGTGCGGTAGGATGAATTTGTAACAACTTCTAGAGACTAGTTCATACTATTATTAGCTTAGAGACATATGCAAGACAAATTAGCTTAGAGACATATGCAAGACAAATTTATCTGGTTGTTATAGGGTGATTGGTTAATAATGCAATACAAGGTAGAACACATTATGCTTTCAAGGTATGCACATCAGTTGATTCCAAATGTAGAGGAGGAGTGCCACAGGTTTTTGTCTGGGCTGAAGGATATTATTAATCAACCACTAATTCCTCTTGGGATTGATAATTATTTTGTTTTGGTGGAAAGGGCCAAGTGGATTGAGCTGGATTTAGAAATGACTCAGTGGAGGGACTTTTAGAAGAGAAATTCAGAAGGATTTAGGTTTCCTCAAAGCACTCAGGGCAAGCAGTTCTACCAGTCACGAAATACATGTGCTAAGAAGATCGGATCAGATGGTGTTGACAGCCGAATTGAAGTGATAAAGTGTGACAAGTGTGGAAGGTCTCATGAGGCTTAATGTCTTTCGGGATCCAACACTTATTTTTGGTACCACTAACCAAGACATATGACTCGGAATTGCCCAAGATTAGGACAGAGGGCTTCAACTAATTCAAGGGCAATGTTGCACTACCCTAGAGGAGCATTGACAGGCCGAGGGCTATTAACTTTTCCAGGATGAGTGCCAAATCGTAATCAAACTCAGCAGAATGTTCAACGCAAAGTTTATGCACTTTCGCAGCAGGAAACTAAGGACTCCACTGAAATTATCTTAAGTATGTGCATTTAAGAGATTTAATTAGGTGCACTTTTAATTATAATAGAATTTATGTGATGTCATGCCATTCATAATATCCTGTTAGAATTTAAATGTATTAATAAGTCAACCCTAAATGTTCAATACAATGATTTTAATTTTATGTATCATATATCTTCAGTTCAGGCTAATAAGGAATTGATTAAAGCGAAGCAATTGAACATCACCTTAATGCAGTGATAATATCTTCTAGGATGTCAAACAATAATTTTATGAAAGTTAATCACTTATATGAGGTGAAGTTAACAATTGGCTGAAAGGATTTTGATGCATAACTTATTGTGGTATCCTTGGTGGAATTTGTGGTGATTGTATGCATGAATTTATTGTCTTAAAACTTCATCAAAATGGATTGTAATAAAAAGTCTCAAAATAAATGTACCCAAGGAGGCATAAGTTAAATTTTGTGGAGATAGAGAGTTAGCATCCATGATAATTAGCTGTTTGAAAGCTTTCACATTTTTGAATCACGGACATTAAGGTTTTCTTTCTCATTTAATATATATCTCTAAGTAAAGTCTTTAGGTGATATTCCAGTGGCAAGAGAATATCCAAAGATTTTTTTTTGAAGATTTTCCAGGGTTTTCACCAGTGCGAGAGATTGTTAAACTCTTGCTAGGTTCTGAGACCGTATCCAGGGCGCCTTATAGAATAACAATTAAACAGTTGCATGGGTTAAAAAGTCAATTGTATAAGTTGCTGGATAAGGTTTCATCAGACTTAGCATATCACCATGGGGAACTCCAGTATTATTCGTGAAAAAGAAGGATGAGAAATGTGCATTTGACTATGAAGAGTTGAATAAGCTTATAGTTATAAACAAATATTCATTGCTAATGATTGATGACTTGTTTGATTAATTGGAAGGGGCTTTAATATTTTCAAAGATTGATCTAAGGTCAGACCATCACTAGTTGATGATTAAAGAAGAAGACACTTCAGGGACAACTTTTAGGACCAGATGTGGACTCTATGAATTCATGGTGATGCAATTTGGACTGACTAATGCTCCAGTAGTTTTCATATATCTGATGAATAGAGTCTTCAAATAATTTTTGGATACTGTTATGATTGTCTTGATAAATGTTATCTTGTTGTACTGAATCCATTCATACAGATTATTTACATGCTGTTCTACAGGTTTTTAAAGGGAATACATTATATGCCAAATTTTCTAAATGTGAATTTTTGCTTAAATGTGTGGCTTTTTTCGGGTATACTATCAGTGGAGATGACATATCTATAGATCATAATAAAATCAAGACAATTGCCCATTAACTAAGACCTATTGTTACAGATATCAGAAATTTTCTAAGTCAAACTGGTTATTACTCGAGCTTTGTTGAAGGGTTTTCACAGAATGTTATGTCGTTATTAATATTGACTCGGAAGACAATGAAGTTTGATCGTGATCAGATCATTGTGAGGAGGTTTTACAGAAGCTGAAGATCTGTTTAATGCTCGCTCTTGTATTGACTATTCTTTCAGGTTCAGCGGGGTTTCAAATTTTCATTGATGCATCTTTGAATGATTTGGGTTGTGTACTTATGCAACATGGAAGGGTAATTATTGCTTATGCTTTAAGGCAATTGAAGAATCATAAAAAAATTATCCCACATGTGATTTGAAACTGGCAGCAGTTATGCTTGCACTTAAGATATGAAGGCACTATTAGTATAGAGTCAGATGTGAAGTATTTACAGATCATCAGAGTTTAAAATATATATTCACTTAGAAAAAATTGAGTCTGAGGCAGAGGAGACAGTTGGAGTTTATTAAAGACTATGTGTTGGAAATTAAATATCATTAGAGAAAGGCAATTGCGGTGGCAGATGTATTTAGTATGAAGGCTTCAGGTAATTTGAACTGTTTATTTACTCAACAAAAGTACTTACTTAAAGATTTGGAGAAACTGAAGCTATCTGTAATTAATTATAATGATGACATTATGGCTCAATTAAATCAATTGACAATGCTATCCACTTTGAAAGGCAAAATCGATAATTCATTAGTCGAAGATAACAATGTTTAGAAATCTTGGGGCAGACTAAGGCAGACCGTTTGGAGAAGTATGTGCTAGATCATGTGACTTATTAAAATATAAAGATATGAGTTATGTTCAGATGTTGATAATCCCAAGAATGAAATTCTAAAGGATGCACATTTATCTGGTTATACTTTTTACCCAGGGAATAATAAAATGTTCCAGGATCTTAAGGAAAAGATTTATGACTAAATGTCCCACATGTTGGCTAGTGAAGATAGAATATCAACGTCCCGGAGGTCATTTGCAGCCTTTACCAATTTCATAGTGGAAATGAGTGGAGATTGCTATGGACTTTGTGTTCGGGTTGCCTAGTTCACATTAGGGTCGTGATGCTGTTTTGGTTATTGACAGATTGACTAAGTCTGCCCATTTCTCGCTCATTAGACACATATCCAATTGAGTGATTATTCAAATTATATGTGGATCAAATTGTGAGATTACATGGAGTGCCAAAGTCTATTGTTTCTGAAAGAGATGACAAATTTACTTCAAGATTATGAAAAAAGATTTAGAAAGCTTTGGACATCAAATTGACTTTTAGTACAACCTTTCAACCTCAGACGCATGATTGATCAGAAAATACTATTCAGACTTAGGAATATCTTGTAAGGTTATGTGTCGTTGATTTTGTTGGAGGACGAGAATCACATATAGCTTTAGTAGAATTCACTTACAATACAATTTTTAGGTTGGTATTGATATGGTCCCCCCATGAAGATTTGTATGGAAGAAAGTATATGACACCTTTATGTTGGGCTAAAACAGATGAATGAAAGATCATTGAAGCTGACTTGGTTGATGATATTATTGAAAAGATTATGCTGATTAGAGACAAAGTAAGAGCAGTGCAGAAGAGACAGAGAAAATATTATGATGCTAAACATAGAACAGTCAAGTTTGAAGCTGGAATTTTTTTTTTTTATCAATGTTAATCCATTGAAGGGCATACAATATTTTAGGAAAACATGAAAACTGATTCCAAGATATGTAGGTCCATATGAGATTGTGGAGAGAATTGGACTTGTGACATAGGTATTGGATTTACTACCTCATATGCAAGGATTGCATAATGTTTTTCATATTTTTTCACTTAGAAAGTCATCAAGTATGGTGATAGTAGAATCAATTGATATACAACTTGATTCGACTTATATATAAGAGCTTGAAAGGATTCTAGAATATGATGCTAAGAAGCTTCGTAGAGATCCCATTTGTGAAGATTTTGTGAAAGCATTCATCAAAGAAGGATGTTAATGGGAGTAAGTTTCAGATATGTAAGAAAGATATCACAACTTTTCATTTTAGGTATGTTTATTTTTATATTAAACTTTTGAAATTTTGATGACAATTTTTATGAGGTGGGGAGATTATAATATTTGTTGAAAACATAATAAAAAATAAAATAAAATAATAAATTGATTTGAATATAACTGTCAATTGATTCGACTATTAGAAGTTGAAGGGGGACTCCTTTCGTTCGTTGTCTACAGAGAACGAGCGAGAATGAGAAAGAGAGTGAGAACATAAGAAATCGAAGAAGGAAGAAGGGAGGCAGGTCTTTTCCAGCCCCAATTTGTAGCTTCGTCAAGGAGCTTCACATTCGATGCCATTGTCAAGCCAAGTAAAGCATGTCATGTCAAACCCTAGCCAACATCCTTGAGCCGAGCGGTTTGTCGGCGAGTGAAAGGAAGATGGGAGGAAGGAGAATGAAGCAAAGATATTGAAGAAATGAAAGGAAAAGACATGTTTCTCATATTCGAGATTCAACGCCTGTGCGAAGAGGAAACTGAGCGACACTAAGGAGTAAAGGAGGAACCCTAGCATCCTGTGCACAAAGGAAGAAGAGGAAGAAACAAAAGATGTCTCAATTTGTGTTTTGCATTTTTAATGTTTGAAAGATGTCACACAAATGGGGGAAAATAATTAACATATGAAAGTACATTCAAATGATTTTAAATTGATATTAAATTATAAGTAAATACTTAATGCGATGTACCGTGCACAATAAAAGAAATTGAAATGATAAAGAAATGTTTTCGAATGCAAATTTATGAGGATACCTTTGGATATGATGATGGTCCTGATATGACATCTTAAAAGTAAAGCATGTTAAAAAGGTAAATACCTGATTTGAGACATGAAGGGTTAATTTAAATTGAAAGCTTATAACTCGATAAATTAATAAACATTTCTTTTGGTCATTCATGCATAACATTTACATATTAAATTAAAATATAATAAGATTTTAATTGCTAACTAAATCATGAAATTTACTGTCAAATTTAATTAGTTTTTTAGAAAAAAATATGGATTGATATGTCTGATATGAGAGATTTAGTTTATAGATGGAGGACAACTGTTGATAGGTATGATTGTATTTTTTTGTACTATTTATTTTGCGGGCAGTGATATATTCTTATATTCTGGTTGGATAAGTTGTCTACAGACTATATAGTTATTGTTGAATTTTTTTATTTTTGTATGGTATATTTTATGGTTTCTTAGTGACTCTTTTATATATATTGGAGGTTCTAAAAATCCATGGAAAATAAATTAAATGTTAATATTGTCCAACCACACTTCATGTCTTGGTTAATTCTAAGTTATCAGGTCAGGTCGTGACACTTTGTTGTTCATGAAAGACAATGTTTGAGGCAATATGAATCACAACTTTGTTTTCTCAGCATAACTTTGTTGGAAATGTCATCTTAAAACTCATTTTGGTCAAGAAGCGGGAGATTCACATCAATTCACTTAAGTTTTTGCTTTTGCTCGATACTTAGATTATGCATTGGATCATGACAGTACATTTTGTTTCTTACTTTTCCATGAGACCAAATTGTCATCAACAAAAATACAATATCCAGTAATGGATCTCCGAGCAATCTTGGAACTCGCCCAATCTGCATCCGAGAAACATTCAATATTTTTATGCTCATAACTATGATATATATTGCCTTATCAGGAGCTCCTTTCAGGTAACATAATATCTGTTCCAAAGTTCACGAAAGATGGACTTTGGGGGAAGAAATGCACTAACCTATAATGCTAACTTAGTAAGTACTATCAAGGTGAGTCATTGTGAGCTAATTTAATTTCCCCCCTAATTTTTTATATCATTCAATATTATTAAAAGACTCTTCAACCTTGGTAAGTTGTTGATTAGGGAGAATTAGAGGATTGCGTGGTTTGGCTCTTATCTTCCCAGTTTCTGTTAACAAATTCAAAACATTCATCCGTTGAGATAGAAAGATGCCAATTTTGTTTCTTGATACCTTAGTCCCCAAGGGGTATTTTAACTAAGATCTTCAGTGTTGAATTGATTTTGAAGAAATGATTTCACTAAGAATATTCCTCACACATCTCTTCTGGTAATAGTAATGTCATAAACATAAACTACTAATATAATGATCCCAGAAGCAGATTGCTTGTAGAATACAATGTGATCAGTTTTAATCTAATACTTGGCTGAATTTTCCGAACTATGCCCGAGGACTTTGCTTCAATCCAGATAATGACTTCCGAAGACGACATACTTTCCTAGATTCCCTGAGCAACAAACACTGGAGGTTGCTCCATGTAAAATTCTTCTAACAGATCACTATACAAAAGTACATTCTTCACATCAAATTGGTATATAGGATAATTATTAATTGCAGACAAGGCAAAAATAGACAAACTGAAGTCAAATTGGCTACTGAAGAGAACATATCCAAGTACTCAGTCCTATAAGTTTTAGCATAACCCTTAGCAACCAATTGAGCTAACAGACGAGCTATAGATCCATAATAATGAAACTTAATTGAAAGACCCATTTACAACCTACAACATTCTTGTCAGAAGGTTGTTCAACTAATTCCTAATTTTCATTTTCATTTAAGGTATTAATTTCATCAAATATCGTTGCTCGTCACCCATAATGACATAGCGCTTGCTGAATAGATTTTGGGACCTCAACAAAGTTAAGGGAAGCAATAAAAGAATAAACAGTAGAAGATAATTTGTTATTATTAACACAAGAGGAAATAGGATTGGTTCATTGGCATTTGCCTCTTTGAAGGGCAATAGGTATATCAAGGTCACTAGGAGGAGAATCCATTGAAGAAGATGATACCAGTGTCGGACTAGGATCAGGGAACAAAGTTTTCTCGAGTAAACATTCATGATAGGTGCTCTAAACTTAGATACAGGTGGTGAATGTGGAGCTGAACTAATGATGTGATGCCTTAACAACTAATCAGAATATTGTGAGGATTTAGGCAATGATAAGTCGCCAAAGAATAGAATTTGTTCGTGAAAGGTGACATCAGCAGTGACCATGTACCTGTTTAACCTGTTTAAGAGGAAAAAATATTGATATTTTTTTCGCAAATGAGAGCATTCTAGAAATGCACACCTTAATGACTTGGAATCCAATTTAGAAACCCGTGAACGAGTATTACGAACAAAACAAGTACACCAAAATATATGTGATTCAATGAGAAATAAAGATTTGGTTGGAAGTAAATATTGTCAAGTTATTGAGTTCTATAAAACAGTAGAAGATATTCAATTGATAAAAGTATGTGGTAGAAATTCAAGAATTGTTTGGGTACATTTGTTAAAAAAAATGCTCTCGCTGTCTCAAGAAAATGTTTATTATTTTTTTTCAGCTACATTTTAGGATGAAGTATCAACACAAAATGACTGATGAAACACCTCATTTTGTGTCATGTATGTCGAAAATGTGCAAAGAAATATTCTTTGACACTGTCACTTCTCAGAATTTTAACAAAAACATTGAATTGAGTCTTAATTTCAAAATAAAAGGATGAAAATGTGACAATAACTCAATATGAGATATCATAAAATCAAGTCAAATAATACGAGAAAAATTATCCACAAAAGTGACAAAATATGAAAATCTATTAAATAAAACAAGACAAGATCCCCATAGATCAGAATGAACCAATTCAAAACTATGACCAATTGTTTTATTAATTCTGGGAACAAAAGACAAATAATGGTATTTAGCAAATTGACATGACACACTCTAATGATGGTAATTTCTAAAATTGAGGGTGCAACTTTTTTAGCATTGGTAGTGCTGGATGATCTAATTGATGATGGACCTCAGATGAAGATAACATCCTGATTTTCGTTCTTTATCAATAATCTTCTTTATTATAAGATCCTGAAAAAGGCAATGTTCAAGAAAGAATAAGATACAATTATTAAAAACAAGTATAATCTTGATAACATATACTAAATTAAAAGAGTTTCAATAAATTAAGGGTAGACGTTAAATGTAATGTAGTTGTAATATTAATTTTGCCAGAACTAAGAATATTAGAGGTAGCTAAGGTGACAGAAGAAAAATGTTTTTGAAAGGTGGGAAAGAGTCTTGTATTACCTGTCATGTGATATGTGGCAGAAGAATCAATGACCTAGTTTGTGGAAAAGGCAAGAAGACAGGTATTATTGTTATCTGACTCAACAAAGACAGTGACAGAGATTTCTTGAATGTTTCTTTAAATTGGATGAATTTAGCATATTCATTTGTAGAAATCTAGTGTCCGACTCTAAGAGGTCTCCTTAGTAGTGATCATGTGAGTTTTGTGTGNAGTGTAACAGAAAAGAGCAGTATAGTATACGGTAGAAAGAAAAGACAGTATAACATGCTGAGAGAAGAGCATGNGTCCACAGGAACTCCTAGAGCTAGATCCTAAGACCCTAGAAAAGTAAATGACCTCAAAAATGAGGTCAACAGAAGTATCAACACAAAATGACTGATGAAACACCTCATTTTGTGTCATGTATGTCGGAAATGTGCAAAGAATTATTCTTTGACGTTGTCACTTCTCAGAATTTTAACAGAAACATTGAATTGAGTCTTAATTTCAGAATAAAGGATGAAAATGTGACAATAACTCAATATGAGATATCATAAAATCAAGTCAAATAATACGAGAAAAATTATCCACAAAAGTGATAAAATATGAAAATCTATTTAATAAAACAAGACAAGATCCCCATAGACCAGAATGAACCAATTCAAAACTATGACCAATTGTTTTATTAATTTTGGGAACAAAAGACAAATAATGGTATTTAACAAATTGACATGACACACTCTAATTATGATAATTTCTAAAATTGAGGGTGCAACTTTTTTAGCATTGGTAGTGATGGTTGATCTAATTGATGATGGACCTCAGATGAAGATAACATCCTGATTTTCGTTCTTTACCAATAATCTTCTTTATTATAAGATCCTGAAAAAGGCAATGTTCAAGAAAGAAGAAGATACAATTATTAAAAACTAGTATAATCTTGATAACATATACTAAATTAAAAGAGTTTCAATAAATTAAGGGTAGATGTTAAATGTAATGTAGTTGTAATATTAATTTTGCTAGAACTAAGAATATTAGAGGTAGCTAAGGTGACAGAAGAAAAATGTTTTTGAAAGGTGAGAAAGAGTCTTGTATTACCTGTCATGTGATATGTGGCACAAGAATCAATGACCTTATTTGTGGAAAAGGCAAGAAGACAGGTATTATTGTTATCTGACTCAACAAAGATAGTGACAGAGAGAGATTTCTTGAATGTTTCTTCAAATTGGATGAATTTAGCATATTCATTTGTGAAAATCTAGTGTCTGACTCTGAGAGGTCTCCTTAGTAGTGACCATGTGAGTTTTCTGTAATCTAGAACCCTTTTGATTCTTTTTGAGTAACTTCTGACTTGTTCCCTTTTTATGACCAGGTTCAATATAGTAGTAGAAAACTACTCTTAAGCCTTGATTTCCAAAATTTTAAATTCCACTTTTATGATGTCCTTAAGACAGAGGCTTGCTTATATATGTATTTTTTTAGCTAACAAAAGTATTGGGTTATTGTACAGATGAAGCTTAAGAACTCAGAATAGTACACAACACATTAGTATAAGCATTTCTCAAATTAATAAATCTATGGTCAGAGTGGGTCTGTGATTTGACACGTTCATCCTAAGAGTTGAGGCTGGCTAGAAAACTCATAATAGCCATTTATTCTCTTTGAGCCTGCTAAATTCATACATCACTACTGAAGGGAAATATTTTATTCAATTCTTTGTAAACACATTTGAAGTGTATGTGATAACTGTTAACTGATTGATCTGTTGTTCAACTTGATACAACCCCTTGCATACATCAAAATTTGAGAAATATTTTCTCTCATAAAACACAAATGTCAGTTCCTCTATCACATCTTTAACAAAGAGTAATATGGTTATATTGATCAGGTTCGATAGTGTTATGTATTTCTATCAAAAGTTGTGCATCAATTCTCATCCACTCATAATAATTTAGATCAACTCAGGTTGGGGTTTATCAATGAGGTAACTCTATCAAGAAATACTTTTAAAGTAGAGTCTCACCATTTTCTTTCAGTAAAAATAATTGACACTATTTAACTATTCATCTATAATTTTAATTAAACTCGTTTCATGTTTTTGTTCAATAGTCATGCTTATCACCAATGATGACTTCCTCAATGAGTTGGTATATAAGAGATGGTACGGACAAGTTGATGGGCGAGGCGAATTTCATAAAAGAGCAATGCTGAGCTGTAGGAGAAAAACGACTCAAACAATTCAATGATCTCCAAAGACAAATAAATATGATGAACAACGCCATAGATGATGAACACTCACGATGGATGAGGATACCTATGTGACTAATGTCGCAGGATTAAGACGACGAAGATGAAGATTCGAGCGATGACCTAATCCCGTCACAGGGTGAAGAAGAAGCTTTGAATAGTGCAAACAGAGCCGAATGACAGGCAAGGCGATGTAAGAAGAGGAAGCTTTGAATGGTGCACAAGAGAAGTCACACAATGTGGATGGAGCCGAATGACGTAGACAAAGCGGTTGAAGCATACTAAGAAGATCGACATAGATTAAGCTATACGATGTATAACGACGAATGACATAGGTAAGGCTGCTCTCGCGTGTGGGGAATGAAGCCGAACCGAGAAGGGTGACGAGCCGTGCTTGATTCTGATACCATGTAAAAGGAAGTAACTCTTTCTCTTATTTTTGAATTGAAAATACATGTTACAATTTATTATAGAAATAGATCTTGTAATTGGANGGAGTAAGAGGGGTGTTACCGGGCTCTTTGGCCCCTTTTATTCCATTAAACTTGAGGGTTATAAGTGAGAAGAAGAGAGGAGTTCTTTTTACATGGGAGTTGAGAGAGAGAGCCTAGGGGACCTTTTACACATACCAAGTTTCCTCTATTTATAGAATTAAATATGAGAGAAAGATAAGATTACAAATATACTCTTGCTTTATGGAGGGCAGTACAGGGTATTTCAAACCTTTCCTTGCTCGGAATTGCCAATCAGGAGCATTTCTGTCATTGGAGCTCGTCGGTGTCGGGTGGTCGACCAAGAGTGGTTGACAGGCTGTAGATGGCTAGCCAGTGGCTAGCAGAATGGACTATTTTAGCCGACCTAATGTGGTTGGCCCGCTGGAGTAAGGTGGCAGGCCCGACGGTGCGTGGCTTCTGGTGTGACTCTAGTAATTGCAGTTCATTTGACTCGACAATGGCATTGACATTTTCAGGCTTTTACTTCTTGGATGCGAAACTGTAATAAGAATAAAAAAGTCTTAAATACTTAAAATGTGATCTCATGAATCACTAGCTGGACTTAGTTTTTAATATTCCTTTCATTAGCTTTATATATTTTGATTTTGAGGCCTGATTTTTGAGAAGATTGTCAGTTAGATATGGTATTTGCTCAACTCAAGTTTCATTCCTTGACTGGTCTCTTTTGCTCTCTGTTAAGGATTTTCTTTCTCTAGAAGTGTGAGATAGGTTTGTCCTTCTTTTTTATTCTTTTCTTCTTTCTCTTATTGCTCTTTTTGCTTTGTGTTTTTCATTTTTCTCTCTGTTTTTGTTTTTCTCCCTTTTGGTGTGCTCGTTTTTGTGTTGTCATGCACTCCACGCTCACCACACTTTTTAGGATTTTGAATCTAAATCTGCCCTGTGAGTGCCCAAGGGATAGAGCACAATGATCGAGGGAAAGAAAAGAGGAGAGAGAGAGATTTGCTTCATAGGGGGTAAAGACCACTAAACTTGAGGGTTACAAGTGGGAAGAAGGGGAGAGTTCCCTTTACTTGGAGGTTGAGAGAGAGAGAGAGCCTAAGGACCCTTTTACACATGCCAATGATCCTCTATTTGTAAAAGTAAAAAAGAGGAAAAGATAAGATTGCAAATATGCTCTTACTTTATGGGTGTAGTATACAATATTTCAGACATTTCCTTGCTCGGATTTGCTTAGCTGGAGCATTTCCGTTGCTGGAGCACGTCAGCATCAGGCGGCTGGCCAGGAGTGGTCGACTGTTGAAGTTATTCGGCCAGCCCAATGTGGTTGGCCGGCTGGAGGTGACCTGTGAGGGTGGCCAGTAGAGTGAACTATTTTGATTGGCCCAATGTGGGTGGTTGGCTGGTTTTTTAGAGTAGGTTGGCCGGCCTGACGGATGTGTGGCTGTTAGTGTGACTCCGACGACGGCGGTTCCTTTGGCTCGACGAGGGCGGTGACATTTTTAGGTTGTACAATAACAAATATTAAAAGGTGTGTTTACATATATTCCACATAATTCTTATTCATATACATATCTAACACCTAACTTTTAATTTTTACATTTATAACACAAGTCTTTATATTAGGTTAAAAATATCACAATCTCTAACTTTTAAAAGTCAAGTGAAATTCATCTTTTCATGCATAGGTAAGACATCAGGAGCGTGAAAATGAAAGTTTAGGCATTAGATACGTAATTATATAGGAATTATGTGTCATGTACTGAAATTTTCCACATCAAAAATATGTCGCTTCCCAAGTATGCCAGATGTATTGTTATCATATTTATTTTGCCTTGTGAAAACCTCGAACCGCTTATGCGACTGGTTGGATGTTTTGTCTTCAATTACAAAGTCTTGTGTTGAAGGAGAAAGGGAAGAAATACTTCGAACCTCTCTTGATAAGATGACTCCATTAATATCCGTAGTATGTTAACTCTTTTTTGCAGATTGAAATGGGAAGCACAAATGTTAGAATAGGATCAACCATCTTTGGACCAAGGGAGTACCCAAAGAAGGACAAAGCAAGCGAGCCTAAAACCTCAAGTTCATGAATTGTTGGATTGGATTTTTAATGGGACTAACAAATTATGATGTCTATGTTGCTTCTAATGTCTGTTTAACCATTCATAAAACATGAGCTCTTATTGTAAGTTTAATGCAATGTGGAAGGATTTCATGAAATGTTGTCTTCTTTACATGTTGAAGAAGCTCATAAGCTCAGTAGAGCTGTTGATATCAGTAAACAGATATATATTTTTTATTATGTGATATGTTAATTATATATCCAGAACATAACTATTGGGATTTAATTGTTAATTTAAAATTCCAAATGATAATATGTTAAAGGGGCATTAACGTACATAACACACTGCTTTTGTATTTACATATCCAACACCTACATTTTAATTTTTGCATTCATAACATACAAATATTTAACATCAATATCACTTTTTTTCAACCTTTTAAAAGTTAAATGCATGTTTTTATGGATAATTTTATGGGACAAAATGTAAATATCAAAGTTTAGATGTGAGATATGTAAATTCATAAGAATTATGGTGCATATGTAAAATTTCCCTATATTCAAATATATGATATTTTGTATCTCGATTTGACCTAAATCTCATATGAGAGAATTTGTTAGGGGTAGATAACATGCGTAGGTCTAAAGGTGCGAACGAGCAGAACATGAGCAAGTTGAAATTTTGTTTGTGTTCAGCTTGTCTGCATTAATGGATGTTCAAAATTAGCTCGTGTTTGAATTATGCTTGTAATGAGTCTATACATGTTCAGCTCCATATTACTCAACTTTATTCACGAGCAACTAGAATAAAAATTTATTCATGAGCAGAGTAAAGATAGTATTCGAACCGGTGAACTAGCTCGGTTTTTCATACAATAAATTAAAGGCCGCATGGCGGAAGTTTTGAATTTCCGTGTTAAAAGCGGGGCGAGTTAGTAGGTGAGACATCAGTAGGCAAGGAGAAAATATTAAGTATTTTGTAAGTATATACTTGTATAAAGATAGATGAAGTGATCACATCATCATAATTTCACTTATATGTGATGTGATCGCTCAATCCATCCTTATAAGTACATACTTTATAAGTCTGAAATATTTTCTCGTAGGCGAGAGACATGAATGTGCAAATAAGTTTTCTAGGGGTATCTACATACATAACAATTCTATGCACATACAAGTGTTATCACCCAATTTCTATATTTTTAGCATATCTACCCACAAAAACTTAAATTTTTTAAATGCAGACCCTGGAGTAGCAATATTTCCTCCAACCGCACACATTGTGAAGCAGCATCACAAAAAATCTCCAGCCTTATCTTCTTCCCCTCCTCCTCCCTCAGTCTCCCTTCTCCACCACCCAAATGCATGCACAAGGCTTCCTCCTCCTCCCCTCCACCCCC
>JXCR01118640.1:260411-281246 GCA_002079205.1 Phalaenopsis hybrid cultivar | reverse complement strand
ATATATATATATATATATATATATATATATATATATATATATATATATATATATATATATATATATATGCATATTATTTTTCTTATTTAAACATGCAAATTAAAGCCAAACCTAGGTGATATTCAAGGTGGTGAAACATATATTATCATTGTATTCATCACAACACAATGATTATAAGCTGAAAAACATGACTTTAACACTTCAAGATCATGGACGAGTTTCTTCAAAGAGAACNTATATATATATATATATATATATATATATATATATATATATATATATACATACATATTATTTTTCTTATTTAAACATGCACATTAAAGCCAAACCTAGGTGATATTCAAGGTGGTGAAACATATATAATCATTGTATTCATCACGACACAATGATTATAAGCTGAAAAACATGACTTTAACACTTCAAGATCATGGACGAGTTTCTTCAAAGAGAACTTCATGACCAAGAGGATGAACTTCCTCAAAGTTTACGCCTCCACAGGTATCAACATTCATCAAAATCCTTTGAGAAAATGAAGCACACAAAGTTCCGCCTTCTTTCTTTATTCCTTAGGTCTTCGCCAGCATCTCTTGGTAGCGTGAGCCAGGACCACATAAGCCAACCCATTCGAGGACCTTCTCCTTTTAGGCAACAGTCGTCAGAGACGGGATTCAAACTGCAGACCGGAGGGGACTGACACATTCGAAGCAGATGCTATACCAACTGACATGGAAACGTGGCTATATATATTTATTTATTTATGCTAATATTTAACTCAAAAAGCCCTTTTTAACTAAAATTATATATGTATGACTGAAAGCCTCTTGATTGGTTTAAGCTGCAAAGCTAGACATCTCGACCAAATAAAAGTTCTCGAGAGATCCACTAACTTAATAAATTAGATAGCCCCATAACCATGCTGACTGACATGTACAATTTAGTCAAAATTCTTTATAAAAAATTGAGTTCAATGACAACATTTGGGGAACTTGCTACACAAGACTTCTCCTTTAATTAAACCGATCAAACAACATAATAAAAAATATATGTTTGAGCTCATAAGTTGCAAGACTACTCTATGAAGATGAGTATAATTGCACACAAAATAAATTCTTATAGGTGTAGCCAAAGTATACATAGAATGGTTCATTACATATTATATAAGAACCGAGAATAGTTAGCACTTAGTTAAAACCACTCCTTGTATTTTGCTTAAAAAAAATTCTTTTTGAAGAAATATAAATTGATGAAAAGGGTATATTGATAATAAAAATGTATTAACTTATCTCGTGTTGATCGAGTACATAGTTAGGCTAATGATAGAAATTTTTTAATTCATTCAAAGTTTAAGTTATTTTATTACGTAGAATAATAATAATAATGTCATTCTCTTATTCTTTTCATAGTAGTCTTTCAAAAATGCAAGAGAATTGAATGATTGAAATGCCTAATACTGGGTTCAAGCATGGCTACTAAACCAAATTAATTCTCCTAGTTGATAAATTGGGGCTTAAGAGATCAACTCTCCCATGAGACCAACTTCCCTAAGAAGATCAACTCTCCCAACATAACAAATCTTTAGGAAACCAACTAACCCAGTGATTGAGCTAGCGGATAGGGTTGAAGTGAAAAGTTTGAGAATAGTTATGAGGAACAATTACCAATACNGGGGCTTAAGAGATCAACTCTCCCATGAGACCAACTTCCCCAAGAAGATCAACTCTCCCAACATAACAAATCTTTAGGAAACCAACTAACCCAATGATTGAGCTAGCGAATAGGGTTGAAGTGAAAAGTTTGAGAATAGTTATGAGGAACAATTACCAATAAAAGTCAGCACCAAGATAATATTAATTACAACACTCATATTAGAAGAAGACAAAGGATAGATCAAAGCTCTCTTTAGATTAATGTATAATAANTAAAAGTCAGCACCAAGATAATATTAATTACAACACTCATATTAGAAGAAGACAAAGGATAGATCAAAGCTCCCTTTAGATTAATGTATAATAAAGAGTTTATTGTAATGTATACGCCAAACCTAGTATAAATAGGGTTGATAACTAAAATACAATAGTTGGATTATAGTATATTGAAAGACTTCTTTATATCTGAAGCTCTCCTTGTTCTTTGGTCCCAAATTTTTCTTTATTCGGCTCTTTTCTTGTTATCGTGAACCCACAGACCAATCAAAATCCAACAATATACAAAATTTTTATTATCAAATATTAGGACAACATATCAACTCAATTTCATCTTCTTCTTATAATCTTTTTGGGCTTTCAAACTATCAACTACTGTATTTAACTAAAAAGTGCATAGTTTTGAAAATTTATATGGCCCAACCATAATTTTTCAGACTAGACCAACCCTACATATAAATGAAAGAAAATGCTCAACTACCACTCTACAAGGATCTTACAACTTAGCTTAATTCTTTAATTACAAATTTATTTAATTAAATTTAGCATTATGATAATTTATTATATGTGTTAAAAAATATATATTTTTTACTTAGGTGCTTTAAAACATGCACTTTACTCCTGGGATTGTGACTTAATTTCTAACGTGTCTGATCACTTACATTGCGAACAAACATAAAAGATCACAAATATGTTAGCTTGATGTCACAATTTGGCTATTATAAGTTATTATTATTATTATTATTATTATTATTATTTCTTTAAAGTTTTTTTTTTCAACTAAATATTCTATAGTATGACAACAAAAAAAGACTTGTTATAAGACTTTCTATGAAAACTATAATACACACAATAACATTTAAAAGTTATTTTGATCAATGATGTCTACCAGACATTTTGAGGCTATAAGGTGAGAGTCTCACATAATTAGTTCTACATCTTAGTTTTACATGAAAATCTTATGCACAAATAAATAAAGAAGAAGACAAGAGACACTAGAGTTCCAATGTGAAACTTTAGAAACTAGAAAAAATCAGAGAGCTTGGCTAAAATGACATCTTCTACTATATAAGTAAAATTATGTAGTTATATTTTCCTCTCTATTAAAGAAGATAAGATTATAAATTGATGAACTCAATATGACATGCTTATTCTAGATAATTTAAAATTNTATATATATATATATATATATATATATATATATATTACATGTGCATAAAATTCTTACAAATTTGATAATATTTAATGATATTATGATTATATTATAATAAAATATCCTGACAATACCACCACCTTAATGTCAATCACATGTGCAAATTCCACAGATAAGATAATATTGGCTCCAGAGTCCGAAGTATTTTCGGGCTCATCTCTTGTTCTTCCTCCGGGAGTACACCATACCCTTGATCCCAGNGTTCATGCAAATTTGATAATATTTGATGATATTATGATTATATTATAATAAAATATCCTCACAATACCACCAGCTTAGTGTCAATCACTGTGCTAATTCCACAGATAATATTGGCTCCAGAGGCCGAAGTATTTTGGGGCTCATCTCTTGTTCTTCCTCCGGGAATACACCATGCCCTTGATCCCATCCGGATCAACCGCAAACCCTAACATCCGATAAAACCCCACAACCTCCGGCTCCGCATACAGCGCAATGTTCCCGATCCCCCGATCCCTCAAATCCCCCAAANTTGATCCCATCCGGATCAACCGCAAACCCTAACATCCGATAAAACCCCACAACCTCCGGCTCCGCATACAGCACAATGTTCCCGATCCCCCGATCCCTCAAATCCCCCAAGAGCCGCTCCATCACCGCCTTCCCCAACCCCGTACCCTGCAACGCCGGCTCCACCACCACATCCCACACCACCGCGTTGAAAGCCCCGTCTCCCGTCGCCCTCGCAAAGGCCACCGGCACCCCTTCGCCTCCCTCGCCGTCTTCCTCTAGCCAGACCAGCGCGTCCGTGTGCTCCAGCGCCACGCGAATCCGCGACGCCTCGCGCCGCGGGAACCCCACTCGGGCAAACACGGCGTTTAGGGCTTCCAAGTCCAGGCCGGCGGAGCTTCGCCGGACGCGAATGCCGCGGGCAGCGAGATCGGCGTCTGATATGGAAAGGGGGAGGGTTCGTTCCGTCGTGTTGTCGTTTGAGGTGCAGCGTATTGGTGGTGCTGGTGATTGGTTTGGGATGTGTGGGGAAAATGGAGCGGGGGTGGAGGGGAGGAGGAGGAAGCCTTGTGCATGCATTTGGGTGGTGGAGAAGGGAGACTGAGGGAGGAGGAGGGGAAGAAGATAAGGCTGGAGATTTTTGTGATGCTGCTTCGCAATGTGTGCGGTTGGAGGAAATATTGCTACTCCAGGGTCTGCATTTAAAAAATTTTAAGTTTTTGTGGGTAGATATGTTAAAAATGTAGAAATTGGATGATAACACATGTGTATGTAGAAATCTCAAAATTTTATAGGGCATTTACATGCATAGAATTGTTGTATGTAGATACCCCTATAAAACTTATTTGCACATTCATGTCTCTGAGAAAATATTTCAGACTTATAAAGTATGTACTTATAAGGATGGATTGAGTGACCACATCACATATAAGTGAAATTATGATGATGTGATCACTCCATCTACTTTTATATAAGTATATACTTACAAAATACGTAATATTTTCTCCTTGCCTACTGATCTCTCACCTACTAACCCACCCCGCTTGTAACACGAAAATTCAAAACTTCCGCCATGCAACCTTTAATTTATTGTATGAAAAACCGAGCTCGTTCACTAGTTCGAAAACTATCTTCACTCTGCTCATGAATAAATTTTTAGTCTAGTTGCTCCTGAATAAAGTTGAGTAATATCGAGCTGAACATGTATAGACTCATTACAAGCATAATTCGAACACGAGCTAATTTTGAACATCCATTAATGCAAACAAGCTGAACACAAACAAAATTTCAACTCTCTCATGTTCTGCTCGTTCACACCTTTAGACCTACACATGTTATCCACCCCTAACAAATTCTCCCATATGAGATTTAAGTCACATAGTGACACAAAATATCATATATTTGAATATAGGGAAATTTTACATATGCACCACAATTCTTATAAATTTATATATCTCACGTCTAAACTTTAATATTTACATGAATAACACATTAGTCCCGTAAAATTATCCATAAAAACATGCATTTAACTTTTAAAAGGTCGAACAAAAGTGATATTTTTGTGATGTTAAATATTTGAATGTTATGAATGCAAAAATTAAAATGTAGGTGTTGGATATGTAAATAAAAAAGCAGTGTGTTATGTACGTTAATGCCCCTTTAACATATTATCATTTGGAATTTTAAATTAACAATTAAATCCCAATTGTTATGTTCTGGATATATAATTAACATATCACATAATAAAAATATATATATATCTGTTTACTGATATCAACAGCTCTACTGAGCCTATGAGCTTTTTCAACATGTAAAGAAGACAACATTTCATGAAATCCTTCCCCAGTGCATTAAAATTACAATAAGAGCTCATGTTTTATGAATGGCTAAACAGACATTAGAAGCAACATAGACGTCATGATTTGTTAGTCCCATTAAAAATCCAATCCAACAATTCATGAACTTGAGCTTTTTGGCTGGCTTACTTTGTCCTTCTTTGGGTACTCCCTTGGTCCAAAGATGGTTGATCCTATTCTAACATTTGTGCTTCCCATTTCAATCTGCAAAAAAGAGTTAACATAGTACGGATATTAATGGAGTCATCTTATCAAGAGGCAACCCCTTTAGGGCTGGTCAGAGGTTCAAAGTATTTCTCGCTTTCTCCAACACAAGACATTGTAATTGAAGACGAAACATCCAATCACTAGGTCAAATGAGCCGCATAAGCGGTTCGAGGTTTTCACAGGGCAAATAAATATGATAACAATATCATCTGGCATACTTGCGAAGCTGACATATTCCTATATAATTATGTATCTAATGCCTAAACTTTCATTTGCACACTCCTGATGTCTTACCTATGCATGAAAAGATGTATTTCACTTCACTTTTAAAAGTTAGAGATTGTGATATTTTTAACCTAATATAAAAACTTGTGTTATAAATGTAAAAATTAAAAGTTAGGTGTTAGATATGTATATGGATAAGAATTGTGGAATATATGTGAACACACCTTTTAATATTTGTTATTGTACAACCTAAAAATGTCACCGCCCTCGTCGAGCCAAAGGAACCGCCGTCGTCGGAGTCACACTAACAGCCACACATCCGTTAGGCCGGCCAACCTACTCTAAAAAACCAGTCAACTAGCCACATTGGGCCAATAAAAATAGTCAACTCTGCTGACCACCCTCACCGACCACCTCCAGTCGGCCAACCACATTGGGCCGACCGAATGACTTCAACCAACCGACCACTCCTGGCCAGCCACCTAATGCTGACGAGCTCCAGCTAAGCAAATACGAGCAAGGAAAGGTCTGAAATATTGTATACTACCCCCATAAAGCAAGAGCATATTTGCAATCTTATCTTTTCCTTTTTTTTACTTTTACAAATAGAGGATCCTTGGCATGTGTAAAAGGGTCCTTAGGCTCTCTCTCTCTCAACCTCCAAGTAAAGGGAATTCTCCCCTTCTTCCCACTTGTAACCCTCAAGTTTAGTGGTCTTTACCCCCAATGAAGCAAATCTCTCTCTCTCTCTCTCTCTCTCTCTCTCTCTCTCTCCTATTTTCTTTCCCTCGATCGTCGTGTTCTATCCCTTGGGCACTCACAGGGCAGATTTAGATTCAAAATCCTAAAAAATACGGTGAGCGTGGAGTGCATGACAACACAAAAACGAGCACACCAAAATGGAGAAAAACAAAAACAGAGAGAAAAATAAAAAGCACAAAGCAAAAAGAGCAACAAGAGAAAGAAGAAAAGAATAAAAAAGGACAACCCTATCTCACACTTCTAGAGATAGAAAATCCTTAACAGAGAGCAAAAGAGACCAGGTAAGGAGTGAAACTTGCGTTGAGCAAATACCATATCTAACTGACAATCTTATCAAAAATCAGGCCTCAAAATCAAAATATATAAAGCTAATGAAAGAATGTTAAAAACTAAGTCTTCATGAGATCACATTTTAAGTATTTATGACTTCTTTATTCTTATTACAGTTTCGCATCCAAGAAGTAAAAGCCTGAAAATTTCAATGCCATCGTCGAGTCAAATGAACTGCAATTACTAGAGTCACACCAAAAGCCACACATCCGTCAGGCCTGCCACCTTACTCCAGCCGGCCAACCACATTGGGTCGGCTAAAATAGTCCAGTCAGCTAGCCACGGGCTAGCCATCTACAGCTTGTCGGCCACTCTTGGTCGACCACCCGACTCCGACGAGCTCCAATGACAGAAATGCTCCAGATTGGCAATTTCGAGCAAGGAAAGGTTTGAAATACCCTGTACTGCCCTCCATAAAGCAAGGGTATATTTGTAATCTTATCTTTCTCTCATATTTATTTCTATAAATAGAGGAAACTTGGTATGTGTAAAAGGTCCCTTAGGCTCCCTTTCTCAACCCCCATGTAAAAGGAACTCCTCTCTTCTTCCCACTTATAACCCTCAAGTTTAGTGGAATCAAAGGGGCCAAAGAGCCTGGGAACACCCCTCTTAAACCCCTCCCCCCGCGTAAGGGCAAATCTCCCTCTTTCTCTCTCCCCCATTTTCTCTCCCTCGGTTATCGTGCTATATCACTTGAGCACTCACAAGACAAATTTGGATTCAACGGTTATGGAAGGTAATAAATCTAAAGCTTGTATATTCTTGATACTAGGTAATCTAATTAGAGATCCAATTAAAAGATCTATTTCTATAATAAATATGTAACATATATTTTCAATTCAAACATAAGAGAAAGAGTTGCTTCCTTTTACATGGTATCAGAATCACGCACGACTTATCACCCTTCTCGGTTCGGCTTCATTCCCCACACGCGAGAGCAGCCTTACCAATGTCGTTCGTCGTTATACATCGTATAGCTTAATCTGTGTCGATCTTCTTAGTGTTTCAATCGCTTTGCCTACGTCATTCGGCTCCATCCACATTGTGCGACTTCTCTTGTGCACCATTCAAAGCTTCCTCTTCTTACATCGCCTTGCCTATGTCATTCGGCTCTGTTTGCACTATTCAAAGCTTCTTCTTCACCCTGTGACGGGATTAGGTCATCGCTCGAATCTTCATCTTCGTCGTCTTAATCCTGCGACATTAGTCACATAAGTATCCTCATCCATCGTGAGTGTTCATCATGGTGTTGTTCATCATATTTATTTGTCTTTGGAGATCATTGAATTGTTTGAGTCGTTTTTCTCCTACAGCTCAGCATTGCTCTTTTATGAAATTCGCCTCGCCCGTCAAGTTGTCCGTACCATCTCTTATATACCAACTCATTGAGGAAGTCATCATTGGTGATAAGCATGATTATTGAACAAAAGCATGAAACGAGTTTGGTTAAAATTACAGATGAATAGTTAAATAGTGTCAATTATTTTTACTGGAATAAAATAGTGAGACTCTACTTTAAAAGTATTTCTTGATAGAGTCACCTCATTGATAAACCCCAACCTGAGTTGATCTAAATTATTATGAGTGGATGAGAGTTGATGCACAGCTTTTGATACAAATACAGGACACTATCGAACCTGATCAATATGACCATATTACTCTTTGTTAAAGATGTGATGGAGGAACTGACATTTGTGTTTTATGAGAGAAAATATTTCTCAAATTTTGATGTATGCAAGGAGTTATATCAAGTTGAACAACAGATCAATCAATTAACAGTTATCACATGCACTTCAAATGTGTTTATGAAGAATTGAATAAACTATTTCCCTTCAGTAGTGAGAATAAATGGCTATTATGAGTTTTATAGCCGGCCTCAACTCTTAGGATGAACGTGTCAAATCACAGACCCACTCTGACCCTAGATTTATTAATTTGAGGAATGCTTATACTAATGTGTTGCGTACTATTCTGAGTTCTTAAGCTTCATTTGTACAATAACCCAATACTTTTGCTAGCTAAAAAAATACATATATAAGCAAGCCTCCATCTTAAGGAAATCATAAAAGTGGAATTTAAAATTTTGGAAATCAAGGCTTAAGAGTAGTTTTCTACAACTATAATGAACATGGTCATAAAAAGAGAACAAGTCAGAAGTTACTCAAAAAGAATCAAAAGGGTTCTAGATCACAGAAAACTCACATGGTCACTACTAAGGAGACCTCTCAGAGTCAGACACTAGATTTTTACAAATGAATATGCTAAATTCATCCAATTTAAAGAAACATTCAAGAAATCTCTCTCTGTCACTGCCTTTGTTGAGTCAGATAACAATAATATCTGTCTTCTTGCCTTTTCCACACACTAAGTCATTGATTCTTGTGCCACATATCACATGATAGGTAATACAAGACTCTTTCCCGCCTTTCACAAGCATCTTTCTTCTGTCACCTTAGCTACCTCTAATATTCTTAGTTCTGGCAAAATTAATATTACAACTTCATTACATTTAACGTCTACCCTTAATTTATTGAAACTCTTTTAATTTAGTATATGTTATCAAGATTATACTTGTTTTTAATAATTGTATTTTATTCTTTCCTGAACATTGTCTTTTTCAGGATCTTATAATAAAGAAGATTATTGGTAAAGAACGACAATCAGGATGTTATCTTCATCTGAGGTCCATCATCAATTAGATCATCCATCACTACCAATGTTAAAAAAGTTGTACCCTCAATTTTAGAAATTACTATCATTAGAGTGTGTCATGTCAATTTGCTAAATACCATTATTTGTCTTTTGTTCCCAGAATTAATAAAACAATTGGTCATAGTTTTGAATTGGTTCATTCTGATCTATGGGGATCTTGTCTTATTTTATCTAATAGATTTTCATATTTTGTCATTTTTGTGGATAATTTTTCTCATATTATTTGACTTGATTTTATGATATCTCATATTGAGTTATTGTCACATTTTCATCCTTTTATTCTGAAATTAAGACTCAATTCAATATTTCTGTTAAAATTCTGAGAAGTGACAACGTCAAAAAATATTTCTTTGCACATTTTAGACATACATGACATAAAATGAGGTGTTTCATCAATCATTTTGTGTTGATACTTCATCCTAAAATGTAGCTGAAAAAAAATAATAAACATTTTCTTGAGACAGCAAGAGCATTTTTTTTTAACAAATGTACCCAAACAATTCTTGAATTTCTACCACATATTTTTATCAATTGAATGTCTTCTATTGTTTTATAGAACTAAATAACTTGACAATATTTACTTCCAACCAAATCTTTATTTCTCATTGAATCACATATATTTTGGTGTACTTGTTTTGTTCGTAATACTCGTTTACGGGTTTCTAAATTGGATCCTAAGCCATTAAGGCGTGTATTTCTAGAATACTCTCATTTGCAAAAAAAAATATCAATATTTTTTCCCTCTTAAACAGGTAAATGGTCACTGCTGATGTCACCTTTCATGAACAAATCATATTCTTTGGCGACTTATCGTTGCCTAAATCCTCACAATATTCCGATTAGTTGTTAAGGCATCACATCATTAGTTCAGCTCCACATTCACCACCTGTATCTAAGTTTAGAGCACCTATCATGAATGTTTACTCGAGAAAACTTTGTTCCCTGATCCTAGTCCGACACTGGTATCATCTTCTTCAATGGATTCTCCTCCTAGTGACCTTGATATACCTATTGCCCTTCAAAGAGGCAAATGCCAATGAACCAATCCTATTTCCTCTTGTGTTAATAATAACAAATTATCTTCTACTGTTTATTCTTTTATTGCTTCCCTTAACTTTGTTGAGGTCCCAAAATCTATTCAGCAAGCGCTATGTCATTATGGGTGACGAGCAACGATATTTGATGAAATAAATACCTTAAATGAAAATGAAAATTAGGAATTAGTTGAACAACCTTCTGACAAAAATGTTGTAGGTTGTAAATGGGTCTTTCAATTAAGTTTCATTCTTATGGATCTATAGCTCGTCTGTTAGCTCAGTTGGTTGTTAAGGGTTATGCTAAAACTTATAGGATTGACTACTTCGATATGTTCTCTTCAGTAGCCAATTTGACTTCAGTTTGTCTATTTTTGCCTTGTCTGCAATTAATAATTATCCTATACACTAACTTGATGTGAAGAATGTACTTTTGTATAGTGATCTGTTAGAAGAAGCTTACATGGAGCAACCTCCAGTGTTTGTTGCTCAGGGAATCTAGGAAAGCATGTTGTCTTCAGAAGTCATTATCTGGATTGAAGCAAAGTCCTCAGGCATTGTTCGGAAAATTCAGCCAAGTATTAGATTAAAATTGATCACATTGTATTCTACAAGCAATCTGCTTCTGGGATCATTATATTAGTAGTTTATGTTTATGACATTACTATTACCAGAGAGATGTGTAAGGAATCTTTTTAGTGAAATCATTTCTTCAAAATCAGTTCAACACTAAAAATCTTAGTTAAAATACCCCTTGGGAACTAAGGTATCAAGAAACAAAATTGGCATCTTTCTATCTCATCGGATGAATGTTTTGAATTTGTTAACAGAAACTGGGAAGATAAGAGCCAAACCATGCACTCCTCTAATTCTCCCTAATCAACAACTTACCAAGGTTGAAGAGTCTTTTAATAATATTGAATGATATAAAAAATTAGGGGGGAAATTAAATTAGCTCACAATGACTCACCTTGATAGTACTTACTAAGTTAGCATTATAGGTTAATGCATTTCTTCCCCCAAAGTCCATCTTTCATGAACTTTGGAACAAACATTATGTTACCTGAAAGGAGCTCCTGATAAGGCATTATATATCATAGTTATGAGCATAAAAATATTGAATGATTCTCGGATGCAAATTGGGCGAGTTCCAAGATTGCTCGGAGATCTATTACTGGATATGTCACGATCCAATGCATAATCTAAGTATAGAGCAAAAGCAAAAACTTCAAGTGAATTGATGTGAATCTCCCGCTTCTTGCCCAAAATAAGTTTTAAGATGACATTTCTAACAAAGTTATGGTGAGATAACAAAGTCGTAATTCATATTGCCTCAAACATTGTCTTTCATGAACAACAAAATGTCACGACCTGACCTGCTAACTTAGAATTAACCAAGACAGGAAGTGTAGTTGGACAGTATTAACATTTAATTTATTTTCCATGGATTTTTAGAACCTCCAATGTACATAAAAGAGCCACTAAGAAACCATAAAATATACCATACAAAAATCAAAAAATTCAAAAATAACTATATAGTCTGTAGACAACTTATCCAACCAGAATATAAGAATATATCATTGCCCGCAAAACAAATAGTACAAAAAACTACAATCATACCTATCAACAGTTGTCCTCCACCTATAAAGTAAATCTCTCATATCAGACATATCAATCCATATTTTTTTCTAAGAAACTAATTAAATTTAACAGTAAATTTTCATGATTTAGTTAGCAATTAAAATCTTTTTATATTTTAACTTAATATGTAAATGTTATGCATGAATGACCAAAAGAAATGTTTATTAATTTATCGAGTTGTAAGCTTTCAATTTAAATTAACTCTTCATGTCTCAAATCAAGTATTTATCTTTTTAACATGCTTTACTTTTAAGATGTCATATCAGGACCATCATCATATCCAAAGGTATCCTCATAAATTTGCATTCGAAAACATTTCTTTATCATTTCAATTTCTTTTATTGTGCACGGTACATCGCATTAAGTATTTACTTATAATTTAATATCAATTTAAAATCATTTGAATGTACTTTCATATGTTAATTATTTTCCCCCATTTGTGTGACATCTTTCAAACATTAAAAACGCAAAACACAAATTGAGACATCTTTTGTTTCTTCATCTTCTTCCTTTGTGCACAGGATGCTAGGGTTCCTCCTTTACTCCTTATTGTCGCTCAGTTTCCTCTTCGCACAGGCATTGAATCTCGAATATGAGAAACATGCGACTCCTCTCCTTCCTTTCCTTGCATTTCTTCAATATCTTTGCTTCCTTCTCCTTCCTCCCTTCTTCCTTCACTCGCCGACAAACCGCTCGGCTCAAGGATGTTGGCTAGGGTTTGACATGACATGCTTTCCTTGGCTTGACGATGGCATCGAATGTGAAGCTCCTTGACGAATCTACAAATTGGGGTTGGAAAAGACCTGCCTCCCTTCTTCCTTCTCTGATTTCTTATGTTCTCACTCTCTTTCTCGTTCTCGCTCGTTCTCTGTAGAAAACGAACGAAAGGAGTCCCCCTTCAACTTCTAATAGTCGAATCAATTGACAGTTATATTTGAATCAATTTATTATTTTATTTTATTTTTTATTATGTTTTCAATAAAAATTATAGTCTCCCCACCTCATCAAAATTTCAAAAGTTTAATATAAAAATAAACATACCTAAAATGAAAAGTTGTGATATCTTTCTTGCATATCTAAAACTTTCTCCCATTAACATCCTTCTTTGATCAATGCTTCCACAAAATCTTCACAAATGGGATCTCTACGAAGCATCTTAGCATCATATTCTAGAATCCTTTCAAGCTCTTATATAAGTCGAATCAAGTTGTATATCAATTGAGTCTACTATCACCATACTCGATTCATCTACAATTTACTTTCTAAGTGAAAAAATATGGAAAACATTATCAATCCTTGCATATGAGGTAGTAAATCCAATACCTATGTCACAAGTCCAATTCTCTCCACAATCTCATATGGACCTACATATCTTGGACTCAGTTTTCATGTTTTCCTAAAATATTGCATGCCCTTCAATGGACTAACATTGATAAAAAAAAAATTCCAGCTTCAAACTTGACTATTCTATGCTTAGCATCATAATCTTTTCTCTGTCTCTTCTGCACTGCTCTTACTCTGTCTCTAATCAGCATAATCTTTTCAATAATATCATCAACCAAGTCAGCTTCAATGATCTTTCATTCATCTGTTTTAGCCCAACATAAGGCGTCATATACTTTCTTCCATACAAATCTTCATGGGGGGACCATCTCAATACTAGCCAAAAAATTGTATTGTAAGTGAATTCTACTAAAGCTATATGTGATTCTCGTCCTCCAACAAATTCCATGACACATTAACCTTCTAGATATTCCTAAGTCTGGATAGTATTTTTTGATCAATCATGCGTCTAAGGGTGAAAGGTTGTACTAAAAGTCAATTTGATGTCCAAAGCTTTCGAAATCTTTTTCCACAATCTCGAAGTAAATCAATCATCTCTTTCAGAAACAATAGATTTTGGCACTCCATATAATCTCACGATTTGATCCACATATAATTTGAATAATCACTCAATTGGATATGTGTCTAATGAGCGAGAGATGGACAGACTTAGTCAATCTGTCAATAACCAAAATAGCATCTTGACCCTAATGTGAACTAGGCAACCCGAACACAAAGTCCATAGCAATCTCCACTCATTTCCACCATGAAATTGGTAAAGGCTGCGAATGACCTCCGGGACGTTGATATTCTATCTTCACTAGCCAACATGTGGGACATTTAGTCATAAATTTTTTCCTTAAGATCCTGGTACATTTTATTAATCCCTGGGTAAAAAGTATAACCAGATAAATGTGCATCCTCTAGAATTTCATTCTTGGGATTATCAACATCTGAACATAACTCATATCTTTATATTTTAATAAGTCACATGATCTAGCACATACTTCTCCAAACTGTCTGCCTTAGTCTGCCCCAAGATTTCTAAACATTGTTATCTTCGACTAATGAATTATCGATTTTGCCTTTCAAAGTGGATGGCATTGTCAATTGATTTAATTGAAACATAATGTCATCATTATAATTTCTCCAAATCTTTAAGTAGGTACTTTAGTTGAGTAAATAAACAGTTCAAATTACCTTAAGCCTACATACTAAATACATCTGCCACCGCAATTGCCTTTCTCTGATGATATTTAATATCCAAGTCATAGTCTTTAATAAACTCCAACCGTCTCCTATGCCTCAGACTCAATTTTTTCTAAGTGAATATATATTTTAAACTCTGATGATTTGTAAATACTTCACATCTGACTCCATACTAATAGTGTCTTCATATCTTAAGTGCAAACATAACTACTGCCAGTTCCAAATCACATGTGGGATAATTTCTTATGATTATACAATTGCCTTAAAGCATAAGCAATAATTACCCTTCCATGTTGCATAAGTACACAACCCAAATCATTCAAAGATGCATCAATGAAAATTTGAAACCCGCTGAAACTGAAAGAATAGTCAATACAAGAGAAAGCATTAAACAGATCTTTAGCTTCTGTAAAACCTCCTCACAATGATCTGATAATGATCAAACTTCATTGTCTTCCGAGTCAATATTGATAACGACATAACATTCTGTGAAAACCCTGCAACAAAGCTCATGTAATAACCAGTTAGACCTAGAAAATTTCTGATATCGGTAACAATAAGTCTTAGTCAATGGGAAATTGTCTTGATCTTATTATGATCTATAGATATGTCATCTCCACTGATAATATGCCCGAAAAAATCCACACATTTAAGCAAAAATTCACATTTAGAACATTTGGCATATAATGTATTCCCTTTAAAAACCTGTAGAACAGCATGTAAATAATTTGTATGAATGGATTCATCTCTAAAATACAACAAGATAACATTTATCAAGGCAATCATAACAGTATCCAAAAATTACTTGAAGACTCTATTTATCAGATATATGAAAACTACTGGAGCATTAGTCAGTCCAAATTGCATCACCATAAATTCATAGAGTCCACATCCGGTCCTAAAAGTTGTCCCTGATGTGTCTTCTTCTTTAATCCTCAACTAGTGATGGTCTGACCTTAGATCAATCTTTGAAAATATTGAAGCCCCTTCCAATTGATCAAACAAGTCATCAATCATTGGCAATAAATATTTGTTTATAACTATAAGCTTATTCAACTCTTCATAGTCAAATGCACATTTTGAAGATCTCATCCTTCTTTTTCACGAATAATGCTGGAGTTCCCCATGGTGATATGCTAAGTTTGATGAAACCTTATCCAGCAACTTATACAATTGACTTTTTAACCTGTGCAACTGTTTAATTGTTATTCTAAAAGGCACCTTGGATACAGACTCAGAACCTGCAAGAATTTAACAATCTCTCGCACTGGTGATGAGCCTGGAAAATCTTCAAAAAAAATCTTTGGATATTCTCTTGCCACTGGAATATCACCTAAAGTCTTTAATTAGAGATATGTATTAAATGAGAAAGAAAACCTTAATGTCCATGATTCAACAATGTGAAAGCTTTCAAACAGGTAATTATCATAGATGCTAACTCTCTATCTCCACAAAATTTAACTTATGCCTCCTTGGGTACATTTATTTTGAGACTTTTTATTACAATCCATTTTGATGAAGTTTTAAGACAATAAATTCATGCATAAAATCACCACAAATTCCACTAAGGATACCACAATAAGTTGTGCATCAAAATCCTTTCAGCCAATTGTTAACTTCACCTCATATAAGTGATTAACTTTCATAAAAGTATTGTTTGACATCCTAGAAGATATTATCACTGCATTAAGGTATATGATACATAAAATTAAAATCATTCTTCAACTTATTCAACAATTGCTTCACCTCAGCTTATTCAATAAAATTAAAATCATTGTTAACTTATTGGGTTGTTCAACTTATTGAACAATTGATTAACTTTCAATTGCGTCGCTTTAATCAATTCCTTATTAGCCTGAACTGAAGATATATGATACATAAAATTAAAATCATTGTATTGAACATTTAGGGTTGACTTATTAATATATTTAAATTATAACAGGAAAATATGAATGGCATGACATCACATAAATTATATTATAATTAAAAGTGCACCTAATTAAATCTCTTAAATGCACATACTTGTGATAATTTCAGTGGAGTTCTTAGCTTCCTGCTGCGAAAGTGCATAAACTTTGCGTTGAACATTCTGCTGAGTTTGACTACGATTTGACACTGATCCTGGAAAAGTTAATAGCCCTCGGCCTGTCAATGCTCCTCTAGGGTAGTGCAACATTGCCCTTGAATTAGTTGAAGCCCTCTGTCCTAATCTTGGGCAATTCCGAGTCATATGTCTTGGTTAGTGACACCAAAAATAAGTGTTGGATCCCGAAAGACACTAAGCCTTATGAGACCTTCCACACTTGTCACACTTTATCGCTTTAATCCGGCTGTCAACACCATTTGATCCGGCCTTCTTAGCAAATGTATTTCCTGACTGGAAGAACTGCTTGCCCTGAGTGCTTTGAGGAAACCTAAATCCTTCTGAATTTCTCTTCTAAAAGTCCCTCCACTGAGTCCTTTCTAAATCCAGCTCAATCCACTTGGCCCTTTCCACTAAAACAAAATAATTATCAATCCCAAGAGGAATTAGTGGTTGATTAATAATATCCTTCAGCCCAGACAAAAACCTGTGGCACTTCTCCTCTACATTTGGAATCAACTGATGTGCATATCTTGAAAGCATAATGTGTTCTGCCTTGTATTGAATTATCAACCAATCACCCTATACCAACCAGATAAATTTGTCTTGCATATGTCTCTAAGCTAATAATAGTATGAACTAGTCTCTAGAAGTTGTTACAAATTCATCCTACCACACCAAGTGGCTGGCTATACCCCTAAATTTCTCATTCAACTGTCCTCGACTCCATTTTCTTTGTTTTTCCCTCTAAAATAAAAATAGCAAGTGCAACTCTCCAATCAAGTGGAAAAGCTAACCCATCTAAAATCATTTGCTCTCAACAGTCAGTTCTCAGCATCTATTGGACTTCATCTTCTAGAAAAGAGAAGTGGTCTCATATTCTAAGATAGTTTCAAGTTCTTGTCTATCTAGCCTCCCTCATTAGAACTAGCCTAAATCTAAGATTTATTAATCATATGAGTTACTAAAATCATCATCTCAACAAAAATATTTGCAGTCACAATAATTTGTGGAGATACATCAATTCTACCACATCAGCTCTAACTTTTTCCCTTTAATTTTTCATATTTCTGAAATAATATAAGAAAGATTATAATGAGATATAATTTAAACCTTCATTAATATGACTTATGAATTAATTTAATTAACCTAATGAACATGATCCAACATAATGTTTTTAATGCCACTTTTATTATGACTTGCCTTGATAGCTTACAAATAATCAAATCAGGGACAATGGTCGAACGTTATTAACATTTAATTTACTTTCCACAGATTTTAAGAACTTTTAATTTATATATAAAAGAGCAACTAAAAAACCACAAATTTAACTATATAGAAATCAAAAGATCCAGAAATAATTACATAGTCTGCAGACAACATTTTGAATTAGCAAATAACAGTATAACACTACCTAGAAGAAAATAGTATAAAGAAACTACAATCATAACACCTATCAACAGTCCTCCAGCAAACTAAATCTTTGATATTAGACATTAATCAAAAATTTTCCTGAAATAAATTAATTTCAATAGTAAGTTTTCATAATTTGGTTAGCAATTACAATCTTAATATACATGAATTTAATATGTGAATGCTATGCATGAATGACAAAAATAAATATAGTCCATTCATTTATCAAACTGTAAGCTTTCAATTTATGTTAACTGTTACGGACTCAATTTAAGTATTTACCTTTTTAACTTTTTATATTTTTAAGATGTCATATTAGGATCATCGTCATATCCGAAGATATCCTTAAAATTGTACCCGTAAGTGCCCTCAAAATTTTTTATCCGAAGGTACAGCTTTACCATTTTCATTTTCATTTTTGTGCACGGGTACATCGCATCCTCTACCATTGCAATTGAAGAGTGCATCTTGATTGACTTAAGCCTTTATTTATCCTTTCATATCAATTTAAAATCATGTAAATGTACTTTCATATGTCAATTATTTTTCTCTCATTCGTGAGACATCTTTCAAACATTCAAAATGCAAAATATAAATGAAATATTTATTTTTAAAACCATATTGCAAGTTCATTTTGATCAATTTAAAATGCAATTTCTAATTAAATCATTAATTTAATGTCAATATGAAAGTAATTACTCACATTGGTCTTAAATGACCAATTTAATATTTATCCCTTCACTTTCTTATATCTTCAATCTTTAATCAATCTCAAAACTGATTAGTCTTCTTCCATACTTTCTAATTGAATATAAATTTAATAATATGAATTTAACTATTTATATCATTAATTGTAATAATAATATAAACCTTAATATTTATCTTATAGGCTTTCAGATCGATATCCTTTCTTACACGCAAAATTTTCTTGCAAGTCTCCCTAACCTCAATTAACATAATTTCATATTAACATATTAAACATATATCAGTTTAATGTATATAAATTTTGAAAAAATAATTCTAACTCAAAATTATATTTTAACTTGTAAATTAGGGTTTCGCTAGTCTTCCGTTCTCCACTTCACGCCAACGATTCTTCCTCTTCCCTCGTACAACAAGTTTGCATCACCTCTAGTCCCTCTAATTTAGAACTTTAATAGCTTTGATCCTGATAACAAATGCNATATATATATATATATATATATATATATATATATATATATATATATATATATATATATATATATATATATATATATATATATATATATATATATATATATATATATATATATATATATATATATATTTATTTGGAGGCTTTTTCATAAGATATTGCCTACTGACGATATCCTTCAGCTAAAAGGTCTTGAGATTCCTTCATGTTGTTTACTATGTAGAGATGATGAAGAATCTATTAATCATATTTTTATTGAGTGCAGGCTTGCCGAACAAATTTGGAAGAAAGTTTCTAGCCTTTTTAATAAAAGTTGGACAGTGGGTTACTATAAAGATATTAATGATATTTATGGGGACTGGAATTCTCTTGGACATGTTTTTTTCTCTAATATTCCCTCTGTTGTTTTATGGTTCATCTGGTTTACTCGAAACAAAATCAAATTTCAAAGAGAAATACGAAATGTAAACCATACATTTGGTCCGATCAATAATTATCTTTCTAATAACCTTACTTTCAAGGGTAATAAAGGGAATAAGAATGACAGATTAAATGAGGTTTTGTTAACTTTAAGATAGATTATTTTGTTCCTGTTAATCGAAATAATTTGGTTACTTGGTCTAAACCTTTTGCCCCTTATATCAAAATCAATGTAGATGGTAGTTGGAAACCTAATAAAGCTGGTGTTGGTGGTGTTTGCAGAGACTTATTAGGTTTGGTAATTGTTTGGTTTACGGCGACTGCAATTCCTGTTTCACCTTTAGTGGTTGAAGCAGATGTTGTGGTTTTTGACCTTATGATAGACAGGAAATATGAATGGAAATATATAAATATAGAAATGGATTGTTTATTACTTTGGAATTTTTGCAGGTTAGGGAAAGAGCATCATTGGAGCATTAACAAACAGATAAAACACTTTGTTGAGTTGACAAAGGATTTATGCATCAGTTGGACTCACACTAGAAGAGAAGGCAATAAAGTTGCTAATTGAACTGCTAAACTAGGAAATTTTCTTACATTTGTTGTTATATCTAAGCATGTTCCTATGACTCTTAATTAACTTGTGTATTTGGATTTACTTTAGAGTTTATTTATTTTGTTTTTGTTTTCAAAGTTCATAGGTGGGGTGAGTTGTTTTTTCTTTTTTTTTTTCCAGAGAGAAGAGCCTTAGGTTTTCCTTTTTTGTGAGAGTTGTTTGGAGTGAGTAGTAGGTTCCTCTTGCCTTTTGTTGTATTTTTTTTTTTGTGAAATAAAATTCCT